>QOKR01000173.1:36569-71231 GCA_016880985.1 Phytophthora idaei | reverse complement strand
GTTCCGTATCACTTGGGAACGTTCCGTTGTTCCGCCTTCCCAGTCCAGTGTCACTTTGGAGCGTTCCGTTGCCTCCTCCGTGCCCGCTTCTTCTTGATCGAGCCTCCTCGTAGAGCCCTCAACCCTTCCGTCTTGTTCGAAGCCAGTCCGTTCCGTGGGACCGCTCCCGATATTCGTTCCTAATTCAGTTTCCGCAATTTCAGTCGTCACGCTCGCGACGGGAACGTCTCGAGCGTCTTCACCATTCATCACACCTCTTCCGAGAGTTCTCTCGGGTCCACTAGCCATTCCCTTCTCTCGTGAACCCTCATCTCTCTTTGTGTCGCCAACTAGGCAAGAGGAAGGAGCGACACTTCCTTCCCCTTCCTCCTGCCCCCTTCATTGCTGGGACGTTCCAGATGGCGCGGACGTTCCAGGGTCGGAAGCGTTCCTTACCGGCCCTCGTAGTTTGCCAATGTCCGAACACATTGCCACTGTGTGGCCCTTCTGCTGGCAGAGGTAACACTCAGGAACGTGACATTCACCGTTTCGAGTATTGCCTTGAGGCCTCGGCCAGTTGCACTCCATGGAATAGTGGCCGTCACGCTGGCACCGATTACAACGGCCTCTCCCACGCGGACAATTCTCGCGACTGCAGCCCTTTCGGCCATATCGACCACACACGATCTCGCCTTCCGTGGTTCGAGTGTCAGGTCCAAGACGGATATTCAGTGGTCCAAGGTTCGCGTTAGCGTTCCCATCCGAAGTTGGAACGCCGGAAGCTTGAGGTGCAGTCGGCGCCACAGCGTTAACGAATCCACGATGCGTTCCAGAACCCTGTTGTTGCTTCAGCATTATCTGGTTCATCTGCTGTAGTTGCTGGAGCATCTGCGATTGAGTCGACGTCGAGCTACACGTACTGGACGGGAGCGTCCCATCTCCGGCAAACTCGTCGTCCTCCTCAACTGGTAAGTGCAGGTTCTTGTACAGCAATAAGGCACAAGCTTCAGGAATCGACGTGACCATCCTCGCGTTCAGCACCGCTCTCGTTGGCTTGTTGCGCAGGCCATCCAGCAAGAACTCAGAGCTCATGCGCGGCTCATAGTAGTTGAGAGCTTCGCACATTGTAGCGATTCTGTCGCCCCACTCCTCAGCGGACTCACCACGGTTCCGTTTAGCAGCCTTGAGCCGGTTCCACAACTGCGCAGGCGTCTGGCAGATAAAACGATTGTGAAATCGCACTCGCAACGTTTCGAGACTATCGATCCTCGAGTTATACCACCACTCTTGTCCAACCTTACCCTTGAAGCACTGTTCAAAAGCTGTCAACCGCATCTGACCATCCATTCCATACGTGCACTTCTCGAAGGAACGCCAGAACGCGGCCGCTCTTTCGCTCGTAGCGGTGTCGGAGTAGAACGGCACGATAACCTTCACAGCGTTCCGTAACTCGGTCGGAATATCAATGATTGGAACGTTCTGCCGAGAATAACCTCCAGATGCCGGCGTTCCATACCAGCCCTCTGGGCTGTTGAACTGGTTCGTCTCCGGCCCGTGTGGAAGTCCCGTACTCGTCTGGTACCTTTCCCCCCCCGGTTACCATAATTCACAGGTGTCGGTGTTGCAGGCGCTGCAGACCACGCAGGCAACGTTCCAGTAGAGTTCCACCCAGACGTAGCCGCCATCGGAGGTTGGAACGGAGGGTAGAAAGCACCTGGTCGGAGTGTTCCATATTCCACCTCGTCCCTGTTGGCGCTTGGAACTTGGATGGACACACCTCCATACGAAGGAATTGCGGTCATGGACATACATACAGGTGTCGACGCCGGTGTCGGCAACGTCACCCTCAGGGACACTGAGCCCAGGTGCCCAGCCATCGGAGAACGCATCAGTCGGTCAGGCTCTGCTCGCGTGTACTCAGTCGAGGTCGCCATATGGCGAGACACAGGCGCTGTTGCTTGAGCTCGTAGCGTCGGCGTCGAGGCTTCACTCGTCACCGAGAACCTTTGGAGTGCTTGACTCAAGGTGTCTACGAGGAACGCCTGAAAAGCGGGGTTCACCGTCGACGTTCCAGTTCCAACCGTTGGCGTCACAGTAGACTGAACCGGTAGCATTCCTCGGCCTCCTGCCGAGTCGTTCACCCAAGTGGTCGCTCCAGCCGCGCCGGGACGTTCCAATTCACTCTGCACCAACTCTTGAGCTTGTCCGCTCCCTTGGTGACTCAGCCCGGAAGCAGGAACGCCTTCACCGGACTGGGTTCGACGGTCAGACGTCGCGTACGCAGGCGTGATCATTGGAACGTCACCTCTAGCGTTCCCCACAGGTTGTAACGAAGGACTAGACGGATCCATAGAGAACGCCACTCCTTGGTGGGGTCTTGGGACCGTCGTCGCCGTAATCCCCACAGGCGCGTCCATCGTCGTTCCCTATTGAGTCGGCTCTTCACTTGGCGCCGGTTGCCGAGCCAACTGCTCGAGGAACTCATTGAACAGCTCTCGCCCTCGGGGCGTCTCCAGTACCGACTCCGCTCTCCTCATCGTCCTTGGCGACGGGGGCGCGATGTCAAACATGTCTTCTTTCTCACCTTGGTCCGTCTGCGCCTCGTAGCCTCCAGCCCCTTGGTCAGTTTGACGCAGCGTTCTGCGTTCCACGTCACCGTCCTGACCGTCCCTAGCCGGAACTCTCTCCTGCGCGTCGCCGCGAGCGACATCCTCGGCGCTCGCTTCCTCTTCTTCCTCTCGAATCTCAGCAGGATCAGGCGTCTCCGTTTCAGGGGGGGGGGCAACTTCCGGGCCCCTCGCCTGTCCCGTCACCGTGTCCTTCACTGGATCAACCGTGGGTGCTCATTGCGTTCCCACTCCCTTTCTTCTTCGCCTTGGCGTTCCGTTGCCAAGAATCTCCAAGCGGCTCACTCCGCGTTCACGTTCCTACGATATTCGGCAAGGAGATACCCTGCATCTCCACCAAATTGTCGCTGGGTCTTCCTCCTTTGTGTCGGAGTCGTGTATCTTGCAGACCGACGTAGGAAACTTTAGACGATAGCGGTTCAAAGTAAATGTAAGCTGTTTGTATTCTTGAGCTCTTCTTAAAGAAGGAAAAATCACGACTGAGCTATTCCCTACAGCCTCACAATGAGTGAGGAGCTCCCTACCTCTCCGCAGATCCTTTCCTCGTGGCGGTCCAACGTGAAGTCCCTCCACAATCGGTCGACGAGCGTTCCAAGTTAGACTTGGAACGCCGAGGACTTTGCTGGATGACCGAATTGGTTGGACGTGGTACACAAAGTCTGAAGAGAGCAGACCTTCTGAATACAGTCAGCGAGAATCGCGAGTCCATCAACTAACTGAGGACCGTGACAGGGCCGGAGCGCTGTACAGTCGCATTGGATGCGACGGAGGATTGCAATGCAGCTAGTGATGCAATCTCCGTCACACTTCCTCCCTTAGAAGGGCCGTTGCACGTGTGGCAGGAAGAGTGTCGATATAGTGACGAACGAGCTCTGTCACTTGACGAAGATTCGTGACCGGTTCCCATGACGAACCGAGTGACGTATTAAGCCATTTGACCTTAAATTGCAAAACACCCTTCCGACGGCGGTGTTGTATGATAGAGTCGACGAGATGACCTTCAGTTCCATCTGCAGTCAGGACAGGCTGCACGCGGGTTGTCCTCGTCGGATCATCATCGTGAGTATAAGGTCGAAGTCGAGAACTGTGATATTCAGGGTGAAGTCGTAATCCAGGTGGTAGAGCGAGCTTGCACGTGTCTGGTCCCGTAACTGCAGTATCTTGTTAGGGCCAATGAAACGAGAAGCGAAGTTTTGCTTACCATCAGTGCCAAGGTGAGCCAGGTCGAGGCCCTTGGTGTTGAGAAGCACAGATTCGCCCACGTTGAAGCAAACATGTCGGCGATTTTGATCACAAGCGGCATGCCAGCGTTGCTGCGCGGCTGCCATCGCGTCCTGAGCTTCGGCTAACATTGCTTGTTGGTGAGTCACGAACTTGGACGCCTGTGATGGGCGTGCTGAAGCAACTACACAATCCATCACAGATCGCGATTGGTAGCCCAGGTCGGCCATGAAAGGCGACATACCAATCGACGAATGCTCTCTGGGATTGTATGCAAATTCGCCGAGTGCGAGAAGCGAGTCCCAGTCATCGCGATTTGGCGAGATGAAGTGGCAAATGTTCTCGTTCACGAACTTGATCGTAACTTCGGATTGTCCGTCCGTAGAACGCTGAAATCCGGTACTCAATCGCAACGTGGTCCCTTGCAACTTCATTATTGCCTGCCAGAGCTGCGAAGTGAACTTCGTGTCGCGATACAACACAACAGCGCTTGGCAGCCCATGTAATCGCTGATAGCAATCACGAAATAGCCGAGCAGTGTCCACTGCAGTTGCGTCCGTCCACGTTGCTATGAAATGTTCACGCTTCGTGAGCCGATCCACAATGACCATTACCGCATCGTGGCCCGAGGCTGTCGTCGGAAGTTGGGTCATGAAATCTATACTGATGTCAGTCCATCGGTTGGCCGGAATTTCCAAAGGGTGAAGAAGACCTGCTGGCTTTCCGCGCACATACATGTTACGCTGGCAAAGCTCACATGAGGCCACGTAGCGCTGCACTGACTCCGCCATACCTCTCCAATATTATTTTTTCGAGCAAGAGAAGGAGAGTCTTGGCTTGGCCTGGGTGGCCACGTGCAGGAGAGTCATGTTCCTCGAACATGATCGAGTTGCGGAGCCCTGGAATATCGGAAATACACAGTCGTCGCGGTGCGTCTTCTCTCACTTGGAAATATAACAGGTCGTCGTCTAGGGTGAAACGACGAAGTCGTCTTGAACCAGTGGCTTGATCCTAGGCCAGGCCCCGCATTATTATCTGGATCAGAATCTGGAGTGGTTAGTTGCTGAAGCAACTCTGACGGCTCGACTAGTACCATCGGACCAGTCAGGACGTCTCGATACACTGTCCGCAATGATATTGGTACTCCCCGCGACCCATTTAAATCTCGGCTGAAAGAGTGCCAGCTCGTTGAGCCAACGGGCAAGCCTCTGCGAGCAAGTTTGCTGTTGCAGTAGGCCCTCGATCGTCCGCTGATCCGTATTGAGATAGAACGGCTTGTCGATTAGGTACACTTTCCACGAGCGCATCGCGTAGAGTGCCGCGCGTAGTTCCTTCTCGCGAGTGGGATAGATCAGCTCGGGTTTTGTGAGCTTTCTTCTACCGTAGGCAATAATCCGTTCGTGGCCGTTGTCATCAAGTTGAAAGAGATATCCGCCGATGGCGAAATCAGAGGCGTCGACGCTGACATGAAAATCCTTTTCGAAGTCCGGGTGCGCCAACGTAGGAGTGGATGCTAGCTTACTCTTGAGAGTTTCGAAAGTTATCTTCTGCTGCTCCGAGAATACAATCACGTCCTTAGGTGGCTTGTTCTTGACGAGCTCAGTTAGCAAAGCAACGTGATCTGCGAATCCTGCGCAGAAGCGACTCACGTACACACACACGTTCCAATAAATGATTGGAGCTCGTGTTTTGTCTTGGATAGTGGCCAGTCCCTGATGGCTGCTGCCTTGGCAGGATCCATTTTAACGCCGTCGACACCAACGATATCGCCGAGGCAGGGTACTTCTCGCGCACAAAATACACATTTCTCGATCTTGACGTATAGCTGCTGCTCCGCACAACGTGCCAACACCTTTCGTAACGCACTCATGTGCTCTTCGACTGAGTCGGACGGGGTGAAAACAAACAAATCGTCGAAATACGTTCGGCAGAAGCCCTCGAGGTCCTAAAATATCGACTGGACCAACTTTTTAAAGCAAGACGGGCTGCTCGAGATGCCCATCGGCGTCACGAGGTACTTGTAAAGCCCATCCGGGGTAGCGAACGCCGTGTACGGTATGGAGTCTCCCCGTAATTTGACCTGGAAGAAGCCCCACAGTAGATCACGTGCCGAAAACATGTTTCCCCGAGACATGGCACGAAGAATCTCGTCCTTGCGCGGTATCGGATTGGCTGGCACGCGGATCTGGGTATTGAGGCCCCTGAAGGCGTGCACAATTCGCCATTCGCCAGCGGCCTTTCGTATACAAAAGGTCGGCGCGCAATAAGGCGAGTTAGACGGTCGGATTAGCTTCGCATTTCGCGTGTCCACTGCAGGATGGCTTCACGCTGTTCCCTGGAAAAGGGGGATTATTTACGGTGGACTGAAGTGGAGTCAGAGATGTCAATACTCGCGTCCATATTGCCCTGTCGAGTAGGTGGAACTGATGGCAGCTCCGAGTGAAAAACGTCGCGAAATTCAAGGAATAGTGGGTACACCTGTGTACCCTCCAGTGTCTTCCATGCTGCCGCTGCCTTTGACGTCATTGTGGGCTTGTCCGACGCATTAATCATAAAGCAGAATTCATTGTCGGTAGCGTTGAGGAGCTTATGGAGCTCGCGTGGTCGGACTAATCGAGTAACGCCCACTTCAGACTGATAGCCGTGCGTAAAGAAGTCACGTAGCTGTGCCTCAGCACGCTGTCTCGGTGACATCCTCGGTTGACGACATCGCCGTCCACGCACGCGCACAGCAGGCGGGACGTCTGGTCGTGGATGCGGACGTACGCTCTTGGCTGTCCAAACAATGATTGGGTTCACTTCGTCGAGCCATGGCATGCCCAGCATGACATCGCACGACTCCGTAATGTCCATCACGAATGCTCCAGAGGTATAAATCGAAAGATCGGGTAAAATAATAGAGAAGGATGTCACTCGCCGAGGAATGACTGCATCTTTTCCGCCACCAAGGCGAATTGTCGGTGGCCGGGCGTGCTCGCGGATAGTCAGTCCGGCACGCGTGGCAAAGTGTGGACACACGGCGTTAAAGGAAGCACCGCTGTCAATAAAGGTAGAGGTTGGTTGATCGTCAACCGAGCCCTGTAGTTGTAGGTGACCATGTTCGGAGGAGTTATGGCTCATCATGTCCGCGTCATCGTTGTCGTAATCGACAACGGAGCGATGATTGCCAGCGGCTGGACGCTTGGCTTCTGCATGGTCGACAGTAGCTGCGTCATTCTCGGTGGGGCGCCAGCCCACCGAGCGTCCTAGTTTTGGAGCGCCAGGGTCCGTGCCAGGACACGCAGGCGCTTTGTGGCCTTTGACGCCGCACTTGAAGCATGGCGGCACCGTTGCACCACCTCCCGAATTTGGGATCGATTTTGACGGTTTATGGGAATTTGAAGTTCCCGCCTCTGTACCTCTCCCCTTAGGTTGCTGATAGCGATTATCCTTGCGGTTTTGCTTGATAGCACCGCAGCAGAGCTTTGTTTCGCCTTGGGAGCCTCGCGAGCGTCTTCAAAGCGCTGCGCGTGCTTTATAGTGTCCTTGAGAGTTAGAGGGCAGTTTTGCGAGACGTAAGAGTTCGTCTCGGCGCGCAAGTTCTGCTGATAGAACCAGCGCTTCACAATCTCGGGCATGTCGATACACGACATGGACAGCAGCTGCATGAACTTGGTGCTGTACTCCTGCTGAGTACCAGAGACCTGCAAATCGTGAATCTTAGTCAATAGCTTGAACTCATAATCGCTGTCGCGATACCTGGCACCTATTTGCTGTTTGAACAGCGGCCACTGCTGCCCATTGCATGCTTGAACTCACGGTACCACGCCATGACGTCCACTCCCAGAAAAGGGACAACCATGTCCACAAAGCGGGAGTCGTTGCTGCTCTGTTCGACAGTGTAAGCAGCGAAATGCTCTTCAATGTGGAAGAGCCAGAGCTCTAAGTCGTCATCGGCCCGTCCATGAAATTTTGGAGGGCTTGACTTTTGCTTCTGGCGGTTAGCCCTCGCCTGCATCTCGTGCTGAAATCTTGCATGCTGCGCCATGAAGGCGTGCATCTGCTGTTGGCTGTTGGCTATAGCCTGCTGCTGCAGTGAGAACATACTCACTAGACTTGACAGCATCTGGGCTGTGTCACTAGCAGCCGGTGTAGTTGGCATTGGCCCCCTTGACCTGGTGGTACGGGTCTACCTTGCGGTTCTGGCCCAGGTGGCATCGCAGACCCAGTGTCTGCCGGTTGTAACGGCACTTCGTGGTACTGCTGCTCGGGCATAGTCTCCGCCGCAGTGTAGTCCTCTGTCCCAGGGGCTTGAGACGAGTCCCAGGGGTCCATTCGTGGAGCTTGGTGCGGGCGTAGATTTGGTGATTCGTCTTCGGGTTGTCGAGGAGTCTTTCTTGAGCTCATTCCCTGGACGAGTCGATCCGTACTTAGTCGAGTAGGTACGGTGTTGCCTCGAAGATTGTTGCAAAGCCTTAGGCTCTAATTTCGAAATTGTCTTGCCTTGAATGGAGTGCTTGACCTTGAGTCTCTTGTAAGAGGCAAATTGAAGACTGAGATTGAAATGAGTGTTATGCAAACTACCGATCTCCTGCTCTAGGTGGTTTCTCCTTGGGTGGTTTCTCTTCGAGAGGTTGCTGTGTTCCGATGAAACCCACGAAGCAACGGACTGGAGTGCTGTACAGTCGCATTGGATGCAACGGACGATTGCAATGCAGCTACAGTAGTGATGCAATCTCCGTCACACGACCCTTCGTGAACTAAGTGCTGGAACTTCCATCGGTAATTTATCCGTCCTTTTTAACATCGGCTTTGGGGGGGGAAATCTGATTAAAATCATATTTTATCTAGACTTTTCCAACAACTAAAGTTCTCGCTCGATTCAAATATGTATCGACGCACAGACCCGACGCCTGGCAATCATGTTTTCTCAAACTCTATCTAGTGGCTTCTAGTTTCTGTAGTCGTGTAATACTTCTGGTGTCTGACTTCATTCTAGGCGACTTCTATGGTGGTCTTCTAGAAAGAGACGCGAATCAGGCGGCGACCGCACTGGTGGCCGATCGACTGGCTAGCTGACTGGGAAGTACTGCACTTCAGCCCTCAATATAGCGGGATACGGCCATTGTGATGCTGTCGTACGACATGAAAATGATACCCTGGCCCGGAATTACGCGGCCTAGTCGCGGCACCACGCCGGCGTAAAATGATCCCGCGCCTTCGTGCAGCAGCATCTGACGGAAGCAGTCGAACGTGCTCTTGTACTTCTGCGCCTGCAGTCCCTGCATCCGCGTCTTCACCACGTCAAACGCTATATTGTAGAAGTACGCAACGTATCCATTAGCACAGCATCCAAGCAACGAATCCACAAAACTGCTAGCACGTACGATTGTTGCCAAAGACGCTGAAGATGCCGGCCGTCATACCACCAATAAGACTCAGTGACGCTCGCTGACTACCAGTCATGTTCTGTGCGTCAGTGATGATGTCGTGGCGCTCCAGAAACTCGAGGCTCACACGCTTCTGAAACTCGCTGAACCACATGAAGCGCAGACCTTGATTCGTCGACTATGATCAAAAACACACCAACCGTTAGCCTTCGAACTTTACGTGCCCTCACGACTGGCTAGCTGCACACACCTGCTTCAGAATCGTGGCCCAGAGTCCTTGATAAATACCGCGGATGCCCTCCTTGGCGAGGATCATCTTCGTTCCTTCCCACATGCTAGCGTTGGCACCGATCAGTTTGGTCTTCAGCGTTTCAATCTACAGATCCGCACAACAACAGATCAGCAACCTGAAAAATATTTCCAAACCCCTTCAATTGGCGTACCGGTGTCGTAGTGAGGGTAGCCTCAATGGCGCCGGCCATCATACCTGCTGCGAGGTTGCGCATTGCCGACGCATTGCCGTTCTCATCCGCCAGCCTCCGCTTGATAAAGTCGAAGGCTCCGAACCGGATGCCGGCCTTGGGGATGGAACCTACGAGCACAGGCGCCAGTCCGCGGTATAGCGATCCAAAACCGTCGGTCTGGACGTGGTAGCGGAAGCCCCCGATCATTCCTGTGTACTGGGCGCGCATGGTGCCCAGTTGCAGGTTGGTTTTGATCATCTCCATGGGCCAAATAGTGAGGGTCTCAATGCCACCGGCGATGGCGCCCGCTGTCGTGGCCACCATGGGGTTCTTAGACTTGGTCACCATCTTATTTGACGTTTGGAGAGATTGAAAATGCCGTGTTGGACGTGGCGATGCTTCACTTCTGAAGTTTGGCCTGGGATAGCCACAAGAATTTGCTGAAGCGGCAGCATCTGGTGAGAATTGCACAAACAGTGCGGCGAACCGACGGAATATTGCGGTATGTACGACACCTCGGTTATAATGGATTGGATACATGCCATCAGGTGTGTGAAGGGCTCTCGCTGAAGGCTCGAGCTACTGGCGGCCAATGCTAGTGTTTTGGCGCTACGCATGACACGTCCTTGATTTTTTGTGCTATAGCGATGATGTCATTTATTCGGTGGTTCTGTGCGTCGAGCCCTTATTTCATGCTGGCAAGGGCACTCTGCAGCCGCTGGACGCCCAAGTGGATCTCGTCTTCGTTGTAGAAGGCGAAGGATAGGCGTGCACAGCGCGTCATGGCCGCATTAGCTAGAACGCCACCGTCACCGTCACCGTAGAGTGTTCCGAGTGAACATCGTGTACCGGGCGTGAAGGCAACGCCGTGGCGGGCCACAGCTTCCTTCAGCAGAACTTCGGTGTGCACGCCGTCAGGTAACTCGAGCCACACGAGGTACCCGCCAGACGGCTCCGTCCGGGCAGTGCTTTCGCAATCCATCGCACAGGACGGCCTTGCGGACTCTGAAGACATTTTTCAAATGGTCGATGTGCGGTAATAACTGGCCCTGTGCCAGCACTGCTCGTTGAGTTAGTGCAAGGCTAAGCACGCACAGCAGCTAGCAAGACGCTTACCTGTGTGAACAAGGGCTGCAGTGACGGGATTCTGACCGCCGCCGCTACGAAGTGCACCGATGGTAGACAGTGTTTCAATTGTCTTGGAGCTGCTTTGAGCCCAACCTGTAAGGGCAAGTATTTAGTACGCCAGCGACGTTAACCAAGACAACCAAAGCTTCTTACCTAGGCGAAGTCCTGGAGCAAGGATCTTCGAGAAACTTCCGAGTGAGACAACGAGGCCGGAATCGTCGTATGATGCGAGCGAAGGTAGCGCGCCACCGTCCAGGTGAAGCAAGTTGTACGGCTCATCAGAAATGATACGAAACCCGTATTTCTGCGCAAGAGCAACAAGGCGTTTGCAGCGGTCGGGCAACATCACAGCTCCCGTTGGGTTTTGAAAGAACGGGATCGTATACAGGAACGCCCATGAAGAAGAAGATGACTGCACAACTCCGCATCCTCAATGCTCGGCAGCGGCATTACGTCTCGCCAATGCAGGACAAACTGTCGAGTTGTCTCGCAGTCTGCACTCTAGCTCAGGTCTCAACGCTGTAAAGTCAGTGCAGTCATCTCCCTACGCTCAGGCGCACACGACCAGCAACGTCATCAACTTTGGTCTCGGTCAGCCTTCCGCCTCGCTGTTGCCTCTGGACTTATTTCGCGACGCTGCAATGGGTCGATTCAAGCCTTCGCAAGATCCCGTGATGCTTCAATACGGGGTTGCTAAAGGGTTCATAGATTTTCGGGAGGAAATCGCCAAACTCGTGACAGGTAAACTGTTGCCAAAATGGTGAGCAGCGAAGGGCGAGATCTGACCGACTGCCGCTGTGTCCGATGAATAGGAGCCAACGCAACGGAAACTGTCGATCTGGAGACGCTAATGGTGACGGCGGGTAATTATCAGGCCATCTCCCACGCTGCCATGGCGTTCTCCAAGACCCACAAGCGTGTGTTTGTGGAGGAGCCAACCTACTTCTTAGCACACGATATTTTTCGTGAGCTCGGACTGGACTTGAAGGGTATTCATGTCGGGAAGAACGGAATTGATGTGGGTGTTGCTTGATTGATGAAATTGTTGCAAGAGTGGTTGACTAATGCGGCGTATTTCGTAACTTAGCTGGACGTGCCGATCTGTTTCACCTTTTTTGTCCAGAAAACCAGAATGGGTTTTTCTCAAAAAGTTGATAATCAGGTTGGGTTTTTCACGATGACCTGGTTGATGTACAGTAGCACAGCAATTGGATTGATAGCAGTATTCGTTGCGTCGATAATCTCATCATTAACCTGGGCGATCACTGAGAAAATATCTCGAAGTTCGCACGCGGTCGCCTCCAAAGAGTTGGCTACCGCTAGTGCCTTGATTGTAAGCTCTAGACTCTCGACACGTAAGTTGATTACTCGTGTGATAGAAATTTGGACGCCATATAATTCCAGGGGTATAGACTCGATCGTGGACGGAAGCGAGGTTCCATGGACGACTGTATCTGCAGTACGCTGGATCCAGGCTTCAGCGCTCTAAAGAAGGGCGAGAGCGAGTACGGTGCCATCGGCAATGCGGCAAAATCTCAACGGCTAAGAATTATAGGGGCATCGAAATACGTGCTTCCCAAGTAGATGAGCACCGGCGTGCATTTGCCTGCTTTTAGTTAAGTACATGGCAACAGCCTAAGCTTTTGTGCATGTATAGTGTCTCCATAACAGCAGACCCTTGAATGAACAGTCCGAAGTGCCCGAAGCTACGATCGCGGTATAGTTGTGTGTGTGTGTGTTGTTGTTTTTTGCCGATTCTCTTCGCGTTGCCAGTAATCATTCGAGCATCGCTCAAAAAAGGCGTTGGTACATCATGCCGTCGTTCTACCAAGCAAGTGCAATGGCAATTCCGTGCGGAGTTCACTGATGGAGCGGCATGGTACAAGAGCCAAAGTCACATTCAAAAAGTGAAGTTTGACAGTAAGATCGTTTACCCTAGCCCGTAACCGCGGAGTAAACCGCGAACCGTAACCGAGTCACCTTGTCTACAGAAGTAACGCATATGTAGCATCTAAGTAAACGTCTTTCAACCAGCCAATTCAGTGCAGCGACAGTGAAGTAGTGCTAGCGGTGTTGGGCTCTCTGAAGCACCGAAGCCCTTCCAGCGAGTCAATTGGCATAAATTCTCCCGAGAAGACTCAAGCAAAATGGTGATTAAGTAAGTGCGCCTACTTTTTCTATGAAAACACTCCGCTGGTGACGAGTAAGAGGCACAAATGCGAAGGAGATGGAGGCGTCGTCAAGGCGCATACATACATACAGGCAGAAGCAATGGGCGTGACCCATAAACAGCGAGGAGTTCCACAGATCAGCCACGACCCCACTAGCCACGACTCCTTCCCTTTGCGGCCTACCTCTTCTCGCACCAGATCCGACAAACTAGCAGCAAAGAACAGTTACCCTAACGACGTTGTTTTGACCTCCTCAGGACCGAGACGTGCTCGTTCAGCGAGAGCCGCATCTACCCCGGCCACGGCTCGCGCTACATCCGTCGCGATGGCACGGCCTACGTGTTCATCAACGCGAAGAGTAAGTCGCTCTTCATGCAGCGCAAGAAGGCCACCAAGATCGTGTGGACCCTTGGCTGGCGCCGCATGAACAAGAAGCTCAAGGTTCGTGTGGACTGCACAGCTACCTCAGAATACAGGAAACAAAGTGCTCACTTTGAGCTGCTATCTGCTTCGTAATAACAGGTTGAGGAGCTCACCCGCCGTCGCGCTCGTAAGACCACCAAGATCCAGCGTGCCATCGTCGGTGTCTCGGCTGAGGACGTAAGTTACTGCCGTTGATACAGGTATGGTCGCGATGGCTAACACAAAGTTGGCTTGGCATTGCATAAACAGATCCGTAAGAAGCGTAACCAGAAGCCGGAGGTCCGTGCCGCCGCCCGCGCCGCCCTGAAGGAGGCTAAGGAGCGCAGCAAGGCCAAGAAGACGGCTACCAAGGCCGAGCACGCCAACAAGGGCTCCAAGGGCGGCAACGCCCCCCGCGCTCAGAAGAAGTCTGGCAACCGCGGTGCCATCTAAATCAGTTGATCTCATCGACTGATCGACGCGTTACTCGGGAGTCTCGCCACCTCTTGAATGCCAATCATTGACACGGGAAGATCCCTCTTTGCTGCTTTCGGGCAATGGGCGGGTGCTCTAGTGCCTCGTTTGCACATTAGTTTGGATGCAGTCTGTGCTGCCGAGTTAAGTGGAACGAACACAATAGAGACCAGTCTTGGAGGGGGATTCTCGCTTCCTTTGCCAATTGTCGTCAGCATGTGACATGCGTCCTGCTCAAACAAACATCCTTGTGAACATCGGCTCAGGAACACTTCAGGCACATCTGAGCGCTTCGTCTTCACCCACATACTTATGTAGTAGTTACTAGTGCTCAATTCTCTTGGATTCCCAATGAGTTTGACTGAGCTGTATGGCACGCTCAGACATTCATGTGCTCAGAGCGCTATTTACACAGTACTGCCTCACTACAGTTGGTCCCGCATCCGTATGCATCAGCACCGCATGACCACCTTGATCAAGTCTTGATCCACACCGGCGCCAATCAAAAAATGCATGGTCACCAGCGTTACCTCGAGATAGTGACCACTTTCTGCTCTCCACTCGAAGTGTCAGTTGCCACTCTGCTGCTGTCGCGATGTCAACTGCCACGCCTCCTCCCGCTCCCTCAAACGGCGCCATCTCCAAGGAGATGACGAGCAAGGACTACTACTTCGACTCATATTCGCACTTCGGCATACATGAGGAGATGCTCAAGGACACAGTGCGCACCAAGGCGTACATGAACGCCATCCTGCAGAGCAAGCACCTCTTCAAGGACAAGGTCGTGCTGGACGTCGGCTGTGGTACCGGCATCCTCTCAATGTTCGCCGCCAAGGCCGGCGCTAAGCACGTCTACGGCGTTGACTGCTCGGGTATCCTGACTCAGGCACGCGAGATCGTCAAGTCCAACGGCTTTTCTGACAAAATCACGCTGATTCAGGGCAAGATGGAGGAGCTGACGCTCCCCGTGGACAAGGTCGACATCATCATCTCCGAGTGGATGGGATACTTCCTACTCTACGAATCCATGCTGGACACGGTGCTCTACGCCCGTGACAAGTACCTGGTGCCCGGCGGACTCATGTTCCCGGACCACGCCACGCTCTACATCGGCGCCATTGAGGACGGAGAGTACAAGGCCGAGAAGCTCGAATTTTGGGATAACGTGTACGGTTTCGACATGAGCTGCATCAAGGAGATCGCCAAGGTGGAGCCGCTGGTCGACACGGTCGGCAGCAACGCTCTGCTGACCGATGTGTGCCCTATTCTGGACATTGATCTGACCAAGGTCACCAAGGAGGAGTTGTCCTTCTCGTCCACATTCAAGCTGACCACCTTCCGTCAGGATTTCTGCCACGCACTGGTGGCCTACTTCGACTGCACGTTCTCGGCAACACACAAGAAGCTGAGCTTCTCCACGGGACCCAAGGCCGAGTACACGCACTGGAAACAGACCGTGTTCTACCTGGAGGATGAACTTGCTTGCAACCCCGGCGAGATCATTGAAGGCGAGCTGACGTGCAAGCCCAATGCATCCAACCCACGCGACCTGGACATTGACATCAACGTGCGCTTCGATGGCAGCAACGGCTCGTACGGCCGCCTGCACGAGTTCAAGCTGCGCTAAGCTGACGGCTTCCAAGCAGTAATACTACGCAACCACCAGAGTAGACTACATGTAGACCACTTAACACCATTTGAAAGAAAGATACTCAAACATGTTCATCATCCACGCCCCTTACTATGGTCTCACGCATTCATGTGCCCTGTTTCCACTCAGCTTAGCGCTTCTCAATCTTGTTGTTTTTTTCTCTATAAATACAGTATCTTCCATCCTGCTTGTCTTGCTGCCTCGTAGTGTCTGTATACCAGTCCACGGCTTGTTTACTGCTGCTCGATGTCCTCCATCTCCATGTCTCCATCGGCGTCCTCCTCCTCGGCTTCTTCGACAGAGTCTGCCTCATCATCCTCATCGTCCTCCAGGTCAATGTCCTCTTCCATGCCTTCAGCAGCGTTGCCGTCAATGACAATGTCCGTGTAGTTGTGGTCGAGCTGAGCCGCTGCCTTGACGAGCTCCTCGTCGTCCACAAAGTCCATGTCCAGGTCGTTGCTTACACCAGGGGCACCAGCGCCAGTCTGCATGGCACCGAAGCCAGTGCCATTAGTCGCCTGGTTGTTGCCGTCCTCCATGGCGTTGGCGTCCTGGGCGCCCGCCGGCGACCAGTCAATGGGGAAACGAGTGACACGTGGCTTGTCAGCCAGGATGTTGCGCTGCAGCTTGCTCACATCCACGCGGGCGGGCGGGTTTTCCAGCAGGAACGGGTCGGCGTAATCATTGTTGACGTAGTAGCCCACGCGCACGAACTCGCGACCGCGGTACGAGCAAGTGACGAGCGCCACGGTGACACCGACCTTGTCCTCGTCCGGGATCATGTCCGGGTTGGGCGGGTCCGACTGGAACACGAACTTGTTGGTGCCCACGGGCACAGGACCCACCAGCACCTCCTCCAGCACTTGGTCACGGCTCTCATCTTCGGCACTGCCGACGTACGTGATCTTCCACTCCAAATCTGCCGCAAAAAAATGATAAATTAGTTTACAACATAGGATAGACGCAGGAACTGCTACGCACCGGCCTCGAGCGGTTGCGCGCACTCGAAAGTGACTTCGAACTGGAAGGGGTTCGTGAAGGCCGTGGGGTTGTCCAGCACGGTAATGTTGGTGAGCGTAACGTAGGCCATTGTACTGCTGCTAAGGAGAACGAGAAGGTTGGGGAATGAGGGGGAGAGCGAGTCTGGGGTGGCTCAAGTCTTGGTGGCCGAATGAGTTGCGTTTTGAGCGCGGCAAAATGACAGTACCGAGTATTTCATGCTAAGTGCGATCGTACCGCGCCAAACTTTTCCCGCCATTTTCTTATGACAAGTTGCAATTTTGCTGATGTCACTTTAAAAGTTAATGTTATCTTATCTAAGCTCTATCTGCACAAGAAAGCAATATTCAAAACGCTGCCCATATTGGCCGATGCCTTCGGGCTGTGGGTGTCCTCGTGGGGGGTTACCCCTGTGTACGGCTCAGGGCGTCTTTGGCCGGAGAAAACCGTCCAGTGTAAGCTGTCGGACTTTCCTCCGCTTCCTCACGAGACGAGGCTGAATCGCACCTGCATAGGAGATTCCTGAAGGGAGCGATGAAGACATGACCGTCATCGTGTCAACTGAGGCCGGCACAGATGTCGGTACACAGCTAGACACGTCATTACTGCGCATGGTGAGCGTCATCGCTCGAGTCAAAGCAGCCATCCTTGAGTTCGATGACGCTGTCGGAAGATGTCTGGCTAGCCTCACTTGTAGTGGCAGACGTAGGCGATGCCATGAGCAAAAGCCGTCCATTCACCGAATAGCTGCTGGAGTTGTCTATAAACGAGCAATCTCGCTTAACTGAGCGCCGCTGTCTCCATTGCGGCTGATAAAACACACATTGATTTTGTTAGTGATCATACAAATGTAGCGATATTCCATAAGATATTGCCAACGGCCAACTTACTTTAGTTGCTGTCTTCGGGCTTGTACCACTACAACTCGTAACCACGGGCGGCGGTCGATGTGATGTCTTTGTTTTGTTTGTGAGGTTTACAGCGACGTCTAATCCATCTAGGACCCCCAAAGAACAGTTAGTGTCTGGATTTCCTCAGGGAAAGAACTGCCTGAGGAGACACCTTGCTGCCACATTTTCACTTACCGCTCAACGAACCCTCACTGTCATCCGAAGGGGGCCCAACCACAGCCTTTTGTTCTGGGATAGTTTTAGCTGTTGACAGCAAGGAAGAACAAGCAATCTCTTGTCCATGTGGTCGACAGTGAGTAGATTTACTGCTGCCAGCAGAGATCGAGGCTGGTCGTGGGGCATAAATAACGTCTGCGCCACAAGAACAACAACAAACATGATGAGTGGACAAGTCAACTCAAACCGATAAAAGAATAATATGTCCGTGAACGCACTGTCAAAAACTTCCGATGCTTCTTCCTGAAAAAATTGGTTCACTACAAATCATGCACAGAAACAAGCACAATTAGAGATCCATTTCGCTATTATATACCGTCAGGTGCAAATAGCGGCAAAAAACATTACCATCCGTGACGTCTTGCCAGCTACATGTCTGCATATACTGAGAGGCTTGCGTCGCTGTATCTTGCTCTTCATCGCCTACACCGTCGTGATAATTGACAATATGTGCACATCAGTTTTACGAGTATAATTGACTTACCCACAAACAGAGCCCCCACATACCGTCAAAGTCTTGGCTCGGATTAATATCCAAGCTGTCCATATCCGTCGCGTTCTGCTCGCACGCATATCACCGTCCACATCAGTCCCCAAAACCCCTTTCAAACTCCCCAGTCCTAACATATCTGATAACGCACATATTCCACGAAGGCGGTGAGCTGCTCTTCCATGTCCAGGCTGTCTTGTTCGCTGTCTCCGGTGTTGTACTCGCTACCGTCGCTGTCTGTGCACTGTTTCTTGGAGTTCAGCAGCTTGCGCTGCTCGTCGCGCTTGCGCTTCCGGGCCAATACCATAGCGGACGCGGATGGTCGCGTCTTCGATTTCCTGTTGTTCCATTCACTGCTGGCTCGTTTGGGTGGCTCGGCCTCGTCCCGCTGGATGTGCGGGGAGCGCCACGAACAGGCGCCACTATTGCTCTTGCTAGACTCTCGGAAGTCGACGGTACTGCTGTTGCCCTTACCCAGCACCTCTACACGCGGCAACTTGGCGCGCATGGAGGCCATCATTGGAGGCAACGACCCGGAGTCGAACTGGGAGGGACAGCTCTCGTCCACCACGTCGTCCTGCGAGTCGATGAGCATGCGACGATAGAATGAAGAGAAATCACAGACGCGCTTTGCCTGGCGGCACCCACGGTGCTTGGCTCAATTCTGTTGCAAGAAACAGGTGCGAGTTTCAGTCGAGCGAAAAAAAGTGACGCTTACGTTTTGCGAGTGCAGTCGAGGACGATTGTCACTGAATCGAGGGGGTGTACCGTATCATACGCGCAAAGTTTCTGTTTCGCCGTGGTTGAATTTCTAATGCTTACACATCCTTACGAAATTCAATGCAATTCACTTAGCGCGTTTCTGGTTCCAAAACACTATTTACTTAAGCCGGGATCAATACATCTTCTCGTCGCTCGGGTCGAAGCCGCTGTTGAGCGCAGCGCGGAACTCGTCGTTCGCGCGCAGCAGTTCGGCGATGCGGTCGTAACGCTCCGGGTCCTTGCGGATCAGGAAGATGAAGCACTCGGTGTCCAGTTTGCCCTTGATCGTGGCCAGCTCCATCGCCTTTTTGGTCTGCAACAGCAAAACGAAAGGCAACCTTGTCACATGTGCCCTAATAGTCATTGGAGCTCGCTTTGTACATACCATGGCGTGCACATATTCCACCGCTAGGTCCTCCATGAGCTCGGACGTTTCGTCCATAGGCTCGGCCTCGTCGCCAAAGCCGAACAGCATATGCTTGACTGCGAGTATGACGGATTAACGGCGTCACGGAATATTAATACTATGTCCCTATCTGCAACGGCTCCAGTTGCATCCTCTGAGTAAAACCTACTACTTTCAACCAGCTCCCCACGCACAAACGGCTTCAGTTGCGCCTGCACCGCGTGTGCCTCGGCTCCTGAGCCGTTCATCGCCACTGCCGCCGCTGCATCGGTGGCCAATCGCTTGGCCGGAGAAATGCCGGTCTTGGCCGCAGTACCCACGTCACTGGTCTTACGCTTGCGCGACTTGGGCGCCGCCTTCTTCTTGGCCGCGCTGCCGTTAGCCTCCGCGGTCTTGCTCATCTGTTGTTGCAAAACTGCTTCTGGCAAAAATTTGGTTCTGGTGCCACTGCTGATTGGCCAAAATTGCTGTCGAAAATAGCTTCAACAACAAGTTGTACCCGCAACTATTCGTGCACTCGATCACTGCCATGGGGAACAAGGCATCGATTCTGAGAAGCTCGTCCCGTGCTGATGACTCTGACACGCCAAGAGTGGCAGCTGGAGGTCCTGCTACCTCCACGGCGATGGCGGATTTCCAGCAACCAGGAGCGCCACCCAGTGGCACTGTGGCCAAATTGCTGGCTACGAACATTGCGAGCATTCGACCGGTAGAGCAGACGCCACGGGCACCCACGCCGCTGGATCAAAAGTAGATGATCTAATTGATGTATTTGGTGGGGGGAAAATATATTTTGCACTGACCTAGAATGGTATTAAGGATCACCAACGCAATCAAGGAACGCTGGCAGGAGCGGTCGCAGCACGAAAAGGAAAAAGACAAGTACGAGACTACTGCAGTTGAAAGTTTTTTGTGGTTCTTCACGCTCCGTTGCTAAATCTATTTCTATTGCGTGGAATGCAGCCAGTTTACGCGGATTCTGCTGAAGTTGCCACAGGCCGCGGTGAGTTTCGACACAGAATTTAGGATTTCATCACGCTGGTTTGCTGATAATTTATTTGCTTATGCAGGTTGCGTTCAACAGCGCACGTTCGACGTTCAATGCGTTTGACAAGGAGAGCAAAGGCTACATTGAGTTCAGCGACCTGTCCAGGGTCTTTGAGCAGCTAGGCGCAAATTTCTCAGCGGAAGAGATTGGTCAAGTCTTCGAGGAATCGGATATGATGGAGGATGGCAAACTTAACTTCAACGAGTTCCTCGTGTGCCTAGCGATCGGCTTCGTTCTTCACGTAAGATATCTTTGCAGCACGAAGTCAGGTTGTGCGTACACCTGACGGTGATGCTAAAATGTACACAGAAAATCCCATCTTTGGAAGGTGAACAGGAACAACCACTCAGCATTTTCTACGCTCCCATGTAGGATTTCTCCACTGATCACGCTGTGACTATTCCTCACGTAACTATAACATTTTGCTTCGCAAAAAGCAGGTCGCGAACCAGCAGCAACAGCAGCCGGACTTCATCAGCTGGATCTAGTCAATCCATTTTATTTGGAGAGGTGAGAATCTGCAAGGCGGGTCGTCGCGATGGATTCAAAGTGCAATGCTAATCTCACAATTCATTTGTTTAGGGAAACAAACTGCGACTCGCATTCCAACTTGCCGTCGACGCATTCCTATGGTTCGATGTTGATGGCAACGGCGTGATTAATCGGTAAGTGCCACGATCTTCATTCATAAACTGAATAGTGCAGTTGTACCTGATATTTGCGGTTGTGCAGCTATGAAATGGTAACAAAGCTACAGAATTCTATGGCGCTCCATTCCCCAACGAAAAAGATGTCCACAGGGGATCGCAGCAAAGGTACAAAACATTTATATGTGTTACATGACTACGAACATTACCTGAGTTGTGCGTGGCAGCAGGCACGAGCGACGACTCCAGCAACCGGGCCATCTGGGAGCAGCGTTTCATGGAGATGGATTGGAATGGCGATGGTACGATTCACTTCAAGGAGTTCCTTATGGCCTTTGAATCCTGGGTAGGCCTTGAAGAAGAAATGTGAACACACATCTTCATGACAAGCATCACTAGCAAAATACCATAACATATTGTTTAATGAGGAGTAGGAATCCTCACATTTCGAAGTACTTCAGTAATTTACTACAAGGCGCTTTTAGTTACCATGACGCACATCCTGCCACGAAGAACACCTTGCTATTGTACAAGTACGTGTACGGAATACTGCAAAGTAGTAGTCAACGTATCATCAAAAAAAGTTTTCATTGAGTCGATTGTGAAAGCCACGATCACTATTATGAACAAACAAAACGAAGAGAAAAAGCTACGTGTCACTGTCCTAAAGCACAAGTTTGAAGAAGAAAACGCGTTCGTACAGTACATGCCCGTCAAAGCATCACAAGGCGAAGAAAAGGCATTATTTTGCTTTAAATATGTTCTTGCTTGCGTTCACTTGGTTTGTCGGCGCTGGCCAGCAAACCATATTACATTAGAATTGCCACTGCTACACAAAGTGGCAACAATCAAAGGCGCCTAGAAAGGTGGCGCTCGCGGGGCAGTCTTGTTCCTGTGTGCATTGGGCAGTTCACACGCATCGGAAGACTCTTCGCGGTCGTTTTGGAATCTGGGTGGGCAATGCTGGCACGAGAGCGTCGCTAGGTAGCTGCGGCACATGTTCCAGCAGAGCCCACGGGTCTACAGGCGCATACTCCGGTCTGGCTTTCTTCGTGGTAGCAGCACTTTGAATCGATGTCGCAGTGCGACCTACGAACACATTCGCAGCCCCGAACATGTTCATCGGACGCGGCAGCACAGACCAAACACGTCGCTTTAGTTCATCAGGGAGCTGCAGTGCTTCCACAAGTTCCTGTAAGCAACAAAACGTTTGTCAGTCGATGATCGTCCTACACATCACTAAGCAACTACTGTAGATACTTACGAATTGTCTGTCGTGGAGGACGGAGGCGTTAACGATCGGGATGAGGTCTAGAATCCAACTGAAGAGCGAAAGTCCTGGGCCAGTGGAGACTACCGACGTCCCCAGCAACGCAAACAGCGTCTTCACGATGCGATCACGGTAGCAAATGGTCAAAACAGCATGCTTGATTGGCCCAATGACGCCCACAAGCTGGAGTCTCACAGCCAATTTGCATCGAAGGCGACGCAGGAAAAGGCTGTTGCGAAGACCAGGTTCAGACTGTAGCTGCTTGTCATACAGCGTGCATCCCTCGTACAGCCACTCGAGTTGGGCAGCGAGCGACATCATGTAGCGCGGCAAAAAGGCGTTACCAGCAGGTGTTGCCATGATCCCGCCCACGAGGTGCACTACCGAAGTCGTGTTGAGTTGTCGCGCGAACTTGTCAGCTTCTGTGTGCTTGACATCGTCTTCGAGGATCTGGAGGATCTTGGCTATCACTGATCCCATAGCGCGCCTTGAGATGCTACACACTGTGGCAGCATACAACGACGCCACCGCCGAGTCTTGAGCCTCTCGCGCTGCCTCGAGCATACGAGCTTCGCACGGAGTCAAAGAGCTCTGCATTGCCGCAACCGCCATTGGTAGCGCCGTCTTCTTGAAAGTATCGTTTGGTCCTGGTGCGCTTCCGAGGTGTTTGCCATCATTCCCGTCTCCGTGATGCACGTGGTGCGGCGTGCCGTAGAGCTTTGGCGTAGCAAGCGGTGATGACGACGAGAGCGTAGTGATCGTTGCTGATGTCGTCTGGGGCACTGGTACGGACGACGACGTCGAAGAAGTTGATGACGACGAAGTCGATCCTACCCCGGGAGGAGGTCGCGAGCTGCGCTTGAGGGTGCGCAGGACGATCAGACTTGACAAGATTTCGGTGGCACTACTCGACTCGTCGAATCCCAACTCGAGCTCAAGATCATCGTCCTCGGCGTCTTCTTCTGCATCGGAGAAGTTGCTGCCCAGTAGACTACCACCAAACGAGGCCTCTTTATCCGCGAGAGAAGTTTTGCCGTCGGTAAAGCCATTTACAGCAGTTGCCACAATGCCGTCGCCGCTATCCACAGCTGCGCGCTTGTTGGAGCGCGTAGAGAGCTCTCCTTGGGGTGCTTTCCGTTTGTTGGCGCCGGTCGGGTGCTGGGGTACTTGCTGTCGAGAGCGACGCTTAGACCGCTTCACTTTCTGCTGTTGTCGACTCATTTGCAAGTCGAGGTAAATGGACCCTCCACGATGAAGTGTCCAGACATTCATCTGGTCGATGATCTGGTCCACCTTAAGCAATTGGACCTGTCCGTTACCGTCCTCCGCTGGCGATGAAGGCGGCCGGAAAAAGTGCGTTAGCAGAACGGCTGTGTGCCATTGTTTCTTGTGGTAAACCGGGAGAATATGCTTTTCGCGGGCCTCTTTCGTGTCGTAGAAGATCGTATCGCGAACGATCCCGTCGGATGTCAAGTTGAACAGTGTGGCACTAGCCAACATGCCACGCTCTTCACGTTTGCGCAGTAAGAAGTTGTCCTCCATCTGGTAGGAGATCTGGCACAGTAGGAAGCACAATGGGAACATCAAGCATGCAGGCACCTGGGAGCGCAGGAAGCGCAGGTGGTATTTTGTCTACCGTGACGGACAACAATCGGTCAGTAGTCCGCTGAATAAAGGGCAATGCGCAGCAAGAACCACTCACCAAAGGCTCGTCGAACATGACCAACTTCTGAGGATCAAGTAGAAGATTCTGCGGAGGTTCAGAGAACAACTGGAAAACAAGTGCCATAGCAAGCAGCTGCGTTGGCAGGTTGGGCGGTGGGTCACGAGAGGCGCGGCGCTAGTATCACATCAGACAACAAGCCACGTTAGTCACCAATACACCCACAACAAGTACATGTAAACAAAACCATACCAGTCGCGGGAAGAGCGGCACGAGCACCAATCGGAGCACCTGGGAGAGGTCTAACACTTTGTGCACAACCAAAGACACCAGGAAGCTCTTGAGTCCGTACTGCAGGCGGTCCAGGCGGCCCTTTTGGTTGAGTGCGAACGCTTCCTTGCTGTTGTCGGCATTCAAGAACGGATTCCGCGAGCGCTTGGGCGTATCGCTACCAGCGAAACCTGGCAGCACTTCCTTTTGAAGCCACACGACCAGGGTATTGGAGAACTTTTCATTGAACTCCTCGCCGTTATCAGGATGCTGTTCCACGACCTCCCGAATAAGGCGCACGCAACGGTGCACATAGTGCGGAGTAGTGATGGGCCGCTTGCAGTTGGACTTGATTCGAGCCGAAATGTTGGCCATCCACTTGTCCATCGCCTCGCTCAGCACAGCTCGGAAGAAGAACACGTAGTTAGGCGTGCGCCGCTCCCGTGTAGCATTCGCGTTTGTAGACCCCACAGACGAGGACGTCATACTCATGTTGATGGAGTTGACTGCAAAGTCGATGGCGCTATCGCGGCACTTGGCTTCAGCTGCAGGGGTTGCTTCGCCAACCACCTCCTGCCACGATAAGCTCGCGTAATTGGGCTCGAAAGCTGCCATGGACTCGGTCGACGTGGTGTCTTGGTTCATGCTGTTAGGACTTTGAAGCGGGGTACTGCTCCCAGCGCCAGGAGTCGCTGGCATCTGCTTCCCATCGGCACCAGGACCATCAAAGGAACGCGCCTGCAAGGCTTTGAACGACTTTGCTAGTGCGTTCTTCAGTTCAGGTGGCAGAACTTCACGGGGTGGCGGGATACGCACGATAGGGTTCGTAGCCTCCAGCGACAGTTCTTTCTTTTGATTCCCGTTGGCTCCAGTACCATTTGCATTGGCTCCCGTGCCATTCACGGCTCCTCCTGCCGCCGCATCTTGGTTCTTCCTAGCAGTTTCTGCAATCGGCTTGAGCAGCGCAAACGGCAAGTCCAGCTTGGCGATCTCTTTCTTCTTGATATGTGCGTAGTACATTTTGCAGAAGAACTGAGCCACGTTGCCAGCCTTATCATCAGCGTTCTTAGGAATACGATGAAAGCGGTCCACGAAAGACTGCAGCAGGAACGGAATCTGGTCCGTGGCACAGAACGCGAGTTCGTGGCGTTCAATCATGGCCAGCACGACATTTTTCACGAGGAAGCATGGAGAGCGCCGCAGAAAGTGTACAAGTACCTCGAGGAGCGCCAACACGTCCACGATTTCAAGAGCAAGGCATACAAGCCGCATCACATGCTCTACACTGCCGTAGTCCGAGAACCGGAAAAATGTGGGCTCTTCATAAATATTGTGTAGGAACCAGCGAGTGAAGCGTCCTTTGTCGTGGCCGCACATGGTCTTGACAGCTGAAACCAACTCGCCCACTTTGCCCTGGTACTCCACTTCTTTCAGTACTCGACTGCTGTCCCCACTTCCAGCAGCAGGAGTTACACCCGCAGCTCCAGGCGTTCCAACCATCGGCGTATCATTAGCCTGGCCGTGCGTGTGGAACACGTAGATACAAAGTGACTGCGCTCGCTCCAGTGTCTTCGAGTAATTGAGATGTTCACGACGGAGCTCCATGACTTCGAGCCAGCGCAGATAGTTCAGTTCACCATCATAGCTGTCGTCCGGGAGCATTGGCACGCACGTTGGCAACGGAAATGGGCTGCGTGGGAGCTGCCACAAATACAGCTTCAGTCGGTCGCTCGAGGAGAGCAGGTGGATGTCATTGGACTTGTATCCTCGCCCTGGTGAGCACTCGATGTTGTACGCAGTGTGAACCACTGGCGCTGATTCTCTCCTCTTGGAAATGCCAGCGCTACCCCCAGCTCCAGCGGCCAGAGTCAGCAGCGGACTGTTGCTCATTGTAGCCGCTGCTTCGTTGCAACACGATGCGAATTCCACGAAACTGGCCACACTGAACAATTGACGCCGGACGAGAAGACAGAAAAGCTCGATAACTTGAGTAACTTCCGTGATGACCTTGGGCTCGTAGCGGTGCAAAAAGTTTTGCAGCGCACTCTGAAGCACCACCTGGTGGTCCTTAGGCCCGCAACGAGCTAACAATCCCTTTCTGTTAAATAAAATTGTATCACGCAGACACTCACGTCAGTTTACATGTCCGTCATCATCAGGAGTCTACTCAGTGCACGTACTCTTTGCCGTATTCCAGTAGCGCGTTACTATGCATCTCGATCAAGGCTAGTGCAGACAAATATCGGTACTCCGCTGGTCGCTGGTTTGTCACTGCCCACTCGCAAACCAGGAAGAGTGCAGCGACGTCAACAGGAAGCTCAGCTGTGAATCCACTTCTGCTTGGACTTACAGTGGGAAGTGGGCTGAACACTTCACTATATACACGGTGCAAGTCTGAGGTTGAGTCCACGCGATGAAAACGGTCCAGCGTCTGAAGGATCTGAGCCTCATTGCGCATGGTAGCGGCAAGCACCTGGCCTCCACCCGCAGAGCTTAAAGACGGACACGCCTGTTGTAGTCGAAGAATACGCCCGGCAATCTCCCTGTTCTTGCGCTGGCAACGGTCGATACAGGCCTGTATTGCAGCAGCACCATACGAATTGCGGTTGAAAAATCGATCGGTAAATAGAAAAACTGGCCATAACGGAGGTGCTGCGCATGCATACAAAACTGTGGTTAGTATGAGATAGTAGCCTTCAGCCTAGACGCGACCTACCACTGTCGTCAAGACGAACAAGAACGTCGTTGCCGTTAAGAAGGACATCACGCAATAACTGACACAGAGCCACCAAGAGCTCTTCCTGAAGAGCGCTTCCTGTTGTCTCTGGAGGTACTGGGCGTCCAGGTGGCAGCAGGTAACGCAGGTGTTGCAGAACAGTTTTTACAAGCATCATAACTGTATCCGCAGACAGTAGGATCTCCGGTAGCAGCTTCTGTATCACTGAGATCAGCTCCATGATGTCATTCACTCCAAGCGGTAGCACGGTGGAACACCGTGTGGGACCATTCGCCCCACGTTGTGATCGTGGGGTTAAAGACTTTTGAAGCAGCGACAGGAGTCCGTCAAAGTAGTGCGCGCGGTCTAGCAGGCCCATCTTGAACTGGTATTCGGACAGCTTCAGTACGTACGACCATTTCTCATGCCATGATAGCGATGAGGGAGAAATATCCACTCCACCACTACCCGGGGCAGCCTGAACACCAGAACCAGTTCCAGCGTTTGCTGAAGCTGGTGCTTCTCCGTGCCGCAGTCTTGGCGTCATTTGTGTGTGTGATGCAAGTCCCTTACTAGCCGCTGCCGTCGTCCCGCTGTTGCTACTAGATACCTGAACGCCATTCACTGCTGGTTTGGCTAATCCGTCCATTGACCTGTTTTCCGCCCCTGTACTGGTGTCCTGAGCTGCCTGGCGCGCCACCGAATGCAAGTAGTCAACGAGCTTGTCTGTCCATCCTTGATTCCGCCGCTGATTCCGTCGAGGACTAAAGAACCAATCGCCTGTCCGAAGAGCGCTGTCCCGCTGAAGCTCCCGCATCTCCGTGTACACGACATTAATCCGCACAAACCACGTGGCCTCAGCGTAACCGGGTCGATACCTCACCACAAACTCGAGAAGTGGGCATTTCGATACACCCGCCACTGCCCGCCACTGCTTGAAGGGCACACCATTCGCCTGTGTAAGTTCTGCAGCACTGCGAGCGCCACTTGCCAGCTCACTCATCCAAATATGACTTGTGCGATCATCTAGTCGCCGCACATGGCGAATCAAATAGCTGGTGAACGCCCGTTCTACAGCTGCGGTGGCCGCCACTGCGCCCTCCTCCGCTCCAGGCACCACTGTGCCTTTTGTTTCCTCGGTATCTTCGCGTAACCGGCGAATCGCGCGCGTGGCCCTCGTGAGATCGTCAAAAATGGCCAACTTCTTGTCCGTAAACGCCGAATATTGCAGATGCCACTGCTGATTGAACCCGCGCGGCAGCGGACTCACAAAGGCGGCGTTGCGCAGCGCATGGAAACGGAATTTTTCCTCTGGGAAGTTGGCATTCGTCGGGAACACGCTCGGGAACATGGCCAGCTTGTCTGTTATGTGTGGGTGCTCCGGGTCCTACAAAATATTAAGTTCATCAATACCTAATGTACACCATACTCTAAAACCCTAAAAATTACAGTAGACCTACCTTCATGTACTTAACGTCCATGCCGATGACGCGCGTGGCCGCGTCCGCCGGCGACAGATCGTTCCGCCGCGCTCCTGTCCGGTGCATCAGCAGCAAGTTTTTCCGCTCTCGTAGACGCAGCGCTGGGCTACCGGACGCGCCGAAGGGACTGCGACTGCCACTGTTACGTCGCTCTCTAGAGCTGCCACTGGCGTCCCGAGAATGCGAGCGCGGGCGGCTGCGTCCGTCTCGGTCTCTGTCACGGTCTCTGTCCCGGTCGCGGTCCCGATCGCGCTCTCGATCCCGGTCGCTGCGGTCTCGCTCCCGGTCTCTCGAGGACGCGCCGCCCACCGAGTTGGACGAACCCCGACGCGGCAGTCCGCGGCCAGAGGAGCCCGACGACTGGTAGTTGCCACCGCCGCTTCCACCGCCCGAGCGCCCGCCGTGGGATGAAGAGCCACGGTCTTTGTAGACGGGTCCGCCGCTGGAGCGGCCGCCAGCCTTGCCGTCGCTCGCGTGGTAACTCTCCATGCCACCGTCTCCGGTGCTCGCAACAGACAAATGTATGGCACCTTATCAGCCCCCCTCGATGCCACACCAAATGTACATGAAATTGGAGTTGACAAAAGTAAATTGGCACAGGATTGGCTGAAATGGACAAATATTGAACTGGGTTATAACCCCTAATTAGCGGTAAATGATTAAATGTCAATTAGGGCACCGTTTCAAGAATACCGGTACTTCAAGTAGTATACCTGGTATTATTAAGAAGCTACCATTTTATACCTGATAAGTTTTTGAGCATTGAGTACACTGTAGTGCATACCAGAGCATTAGACTACTCTTATGTCCTCCGACCACCCGGTCGTCCTCATAGCTGTAAACCCATCGGGCTCTTCAGGACATCAAAAAGGTTGGAGAATAATTCCGATAGTGGGTGTCAATTCTCGCTTCGGTTCGGCTTCGAGGAACTAAATAACAGCCAGTAATATTTACCTCAAAAGAGGAGCCTCTGAGATCCCCGTTTGAGGAGCCATTCGAGTTTTGAGTATATCTGTTTGAGTTGGTGCTGCCGCGTTGCCATCTGAGCCCGAGCTACCGCCCGTGGAGACGCCCGTGTTACCGACAGTGCTGCTGCTCGTGCTACCGGCAGTGGTGTTGTCAATGTTATCGTTTGTGGTGCTGCCCGTGTTGCCATCCGAGTCCGTGCTACCCGCGTTGCCGTCCGAGTCGTGCTGCCTACTCAAGGCGCTATCTAGTAGACAGGACACTCCCCAAACGAGCGGCTTCACGGTTGGAGCACTGTTTTTTGTCCATGCCTGCGAATCGATTTAAGACTCATTTTCGACTGAGTCGACTGTACTTCTATGCAGTGCTGGGTATGGCGAAGAACACTAGCGTGTTTCGCAATCTCGCAGTATGTGTGGAATTCCACTTGCTAGTCATGCTGAAATAATTCGGTATATGTGGCAATGATGCTACACCAAACGAGCTCGCTGACTTTTTTTTCTTCTATTGGCACTGGTACAGTGCCGCTGTACGTTCAACGAACGGTTGATGCGCTGGTGAGCTTCCGAGACAACGTGATCGTCTGGCCCAGCGAAGCAAAGCGACGAGAACTAGCCTCAAGGATAAAGCAGAAGTGGGGATTTTTTATCTGCGTGGGTTTCATTGATGGATCATTGTTGCCCCTAGAATTCAAGCCAAAACTGTTTGGAGACGACTATTTTTCACAGAAAATGTACTACGCTGTCAATTGTTTGGTAGTGTGTGATGACAATGACCGAATTTTATATCTGAATGCTGACTGGGTGTGGTCAGCCCATGACAATAGGCTATGGGAGAACTCGAAGCTCTACCTCAACTGCGGCTGTAACTTCAACATACAGGAGTATATCCTCGGGGATAGCTCCTATACACCGTCTGCAGTAATGGTTCCTGCTTATATGCGCCTCTTAGCACGGCGATACCATCACCACACGAGTGGCTTAATAACCACATCGCGCAAGCGCGAATTAAAGCCGAGCACACTATTGGAATGCTAAAAGGGCGTTTCAATGGCTGAAGAGGATACGCATTTTGATTTCGAGGAAACAAGATATGAAGCGACTTATTCCATTTGTTAATGCACTAGCGGTTATTCTGGTCGGCGACGATCCACCCATCGTCGAAGAGGAAAGTAGTGACGAGGAGGACATGCAAACTGATATTACTCAAGATGATGGTAGGCGACAGCAGATCAGATGACTGCGTGCGCACACAAGGACTGTAATAGTGTCACCGGCGTGTTTTATGTGTTAATGGTGGTTTAGGATGGAGAGCATTCATTCTGTTCGAGTAGACTCTTCCGCTTTTCAAAGGTTGAAACTAATGTTAAATTACGGATCCGTTTGGACATTGCCATATAGTGTATGTGCTTGGTGACTGAGCCCAATTAGCGACAACACAAAATAGCCAATCAAACCCCGTTAAAAGTGCAGTGTCGTAACTGATGTGCTTGGTGACGGATCTACGGTTGTGGTAAATTGCAGGCGATCCATAATCAATTCAGAAGAGAAGAAGGGAACCAAAACAAAGACTAGTACGCGGGCGTGTCAACATCAACTGCTAACTGCGCGGTCTTTCGACACTTGTAAATACGCAGTAGGTAGTAAAACGCAAACGAGGGAGTGAGCTTGATTCTCGGCTTCTATCTACTCTTCGGTCTCAACCGTTCCCTCCACGTGGAGCTCTCACAGCCTCACACTGGCTTCAGTGAACCTGCGCTATACACCGTGCCACACCATTCGGCACATCCCGAGATCGACCGTGGCAGCTTGTCCGACGCATCCTCGTCAGTACTCACCACGCTCACGACCGCATCTTTCAACACTCCTCCTCGTCGACACTGCGACTGGCGTCCTTCACCTTTACTGCACCTCAGTGCATCCCCACTTGAGCCATCAGCAACCCTCGGCGCAATCAGCGCCTTTGCCACCACGTCTGCCAGCATCCGGTCCGTCTCGCGGTACTTTGGTGCCAACACGCCCTTTTTCGTACGAAGTTAGTCCGCACATCCACGTGCTTGCTTTCGACGATGCACCTTCTCCGACGAGCTGCTCCAGTGCAGCCTGATTGTCCACGCGCAGTGGGACCGGCTCTACGAAAGAACTCTTTCAACAACTTTCCCACATCTAGCAGCTCCTGCACCATCACAGAGGCGGTCGTGTCATCAGTCTCCATCATGGAGAGCGACACACCGCTCTGCTTCTTGCAGATCCAACTGATTCCATCCACCGTCACCAAACCTCCAGTGATCGATTTCCTATCTTCTTTGTCAGCAGTGCAGTCAGCGTCGCTATAGCCCACAACCTCAAATGGATCATTTTGGTCACGCTCTCCGCGCATGCTCAGCCACAGCTCCTTGGTTCCGCTCTCCGCGCATGCTCAGCCACAGCTCCTTGGTCCCCGCCAGTACCTCAGTATCCACTCGCCAATGTCCTATCCGTGACAGTAGGCGCGTGCGTACGGCGCGACGCTTTGTGTACGGCAAATGCGATGTCCGGCCTCGTGCAGCGGACTACCCACAGCAAACTACCCACCAATGACTGGAACCTTTTGACTGCTACCACAGCGTCGCTGGCCGTGATCAACAACTTCTCCAGCTCTGGGTCTTGCCGCTGGTTCCGTTCTTAGCACACACACCGTGGGCAAGCTCCATACCGTACTCCTTGAGCATGTCCTCAATCGTCACCTCCTGGTCGAGGTCGCAGCCGCCGTCCTCGTCGTATGTGACGTGGATGCCTAAGAACTCAAGTGCCTGACCCAGGTCCTCCACCGATAGCTCCGCGAGCTCGTCGAAGAAAGTGTTCACGGCCGCTTGTCTCTCGATAGCCGCCTTCCGCGTCTCGCTTAGTCTTAGATACCCATTTCGCGTGTAGTGCGTGCGCTCCACGCGGGAGCCGCACCATTGTCCACACACCGTTCTTCTAAAGAGCAGCCAGCTCTTCCGCGATGGCCTCTAGTCACTTCAATCTTTGGGCGCTGCGCACAGCCTCTCTGCAATTCCTCGGATCGACTTCCACCACGTTGTTCGCGATGTCGTCCACGATATCCTCCTGTTGGTTGCCTGCGTCTGCGCCTCCTCCTGCTCGCCGACCAACCGAGCGTGTTACCGGACTCTCCCTTGTCCACGACTTCTTCTTCTTCTTTGAACGCCTCTTCGCGCAACTCAACGCACCTCCAGTATCAGCAGCTCTCGCAGTCTGCCTCCTCGCGCGACTCGTCGCACCTCCAATATTTGCGCCACGCTCACCACCCGCAGGCGTAACTTCCGCGCGCGGATCTCCTCCTCGGCCTCGACCGAGTCCTCCTGAAAATACAGCCGCTGAACGTGCTCATTCTGAGTCTTGTCCAGCGTTTCAATGTTTTTCAAGTGCTGCGAGGTTATGACCTTCTTGTCCTTCGGGATATACACTCTGTATCCCTTCGTTTCTTCGCCGATCCACACGCCGTGCTAAGTCATCCATGTACACGTCCACCACCAGAACATCACCGCCCTTGCACGCACATGTCGACCAAACTCTGGTCGAAACCGATGTTCTTCAGCTTGTGATGAAGCAACTTGCTCCATAGTCTACCAACCTGCTTCAACCTGTAGAACGCCTTCTTAAGTTCCAGGACAATCTCGGATTTCGGTCCGGCACCCAACTGCGTCCTAATCTCTTCGGAGACCTTCATTCCCTGTGACATTCGCATGAAATGGTCTAGATCCGCTTCCTTGTCCGCTTTCACATTTGCGTTGGGCACGGCTCCGTGCTTTGCCGGAACCCGCCACTTCCTGGCCAACACCAGGATGAGCTTAGCGCCCGACATGTTGTTCACCACCGCGAAAGTGGCGCTGTAGTTCACGATATGGATCTGCCCGATCCCGCAGGCAACGGGCCTCGCCTTTCATACCCTGTTGCGATCTGTGCGATAAATTCTTGTTCTTTGGATCCTGGTACAACGTGCACGGAGAGCCGAACACTACGAGCTCTCCTAGCGATGAAGTCTCCTTCGTCAGAACCTTCATCGGCGAAGCACGCCCCGCGTTCGCGTTCGATGGCGCACTGCTCAGGATGTAGGCGGTTTACTGCACGGCATTTCCCCAGAAACTCAGCGGTAGCCTACACGCAAATACCATGCAGCGCGCCATGTTCATTCTGGTGCGGTGCATGCGTTCGGCCGTACCGTTTTCCGAGCCTCGCTTCGCTGCCGCGCCACTCCAGTTCTCTTGCAGAACAGATCCACATTCTCATACCCGCCTCCCGAGTATGTCCTCAATATGTGTATGCGGCAGTTAAACCGCTCCTCAAAGTAGACTAGGAAACCCTCAAATTGCCTCGCAGCTGCATCCCTAGTATTAGCGAGAAACACAGTTACTCTTGTGATCCAAGAAATTCATCTATGTACCTATTCTCGAGCCTGTCCTTGGACGCCATCGGTTCTTTCAAATCTGAGCGGATGACTCCACCCACACGACCAATAGGGGAGAGCCCTTCAGTGACTGCTTGTACTAAGCCTGCTTTGCTTAAGCGCGCATCAAACCGTTTACACACCGGTGATCGGTCCATAGGATCCCCGAGCTCGGGTCTTTTGTAAGCCTCTCAGCATCGTAATTGAGATGATCGAGACGTTTGTGAAATTCCACGAGTGTACGTTCGACGATACCTCCTCCATGCCCGCGGCCTCCACCCCCAGAGCCACCGTCATCACGCTCGAGACGGCTTCGCGCCGCTTTTCCAGACTTCCACACAGTCAAGATATTTCGTCTTATGTCGAAATAAATGGCTACGCGCCCACCGTCCTTTGCCACTACGGCTCGTCGCCCGCCCTTATTCGTGAGCATGAATCCGTTCTCGTTCAGCTTGCCATACGGGATCAGGTTCTGTAGACCACAGGCCGCCGAAGTACTAGAGGACAGGCATCTCTAATCATACTAAGCTGGATGCTATTCGCTACGCGGAAACCCATACTGTTCCTCTACTGTCGCTCACTTTTGTCCTCGCCTAGATGACAATGTTGTTGAGGGAATGCGAAAGCTAATCTATAAGTGGCGCTAGATCCGCCCTGATCTCGAGCGACGCTGTCAAAAGAGCTCCAAGCTGGCCTGGCAGGGTGTAAGGTTCCGCGTGTAGTCACGCGCCGGACCTCTATGCGCAAAGCGCTGCATCACCTCCCGGTCCACGGGGACGTTCCTACAAATCCAACACGTCCCCCCATCACCAAACTACGGCCCCTATTCGACGGTACAGCTCGCATCATGTTCCGTCCTCGCGCAGTTGCTGGAGTTTAGTCTTTTTCTTGACGGCGGTGTTG
>QOKR01000173.1:0-36559 GCA_016880985.1 Phytophthora idaei | reverse complement strand
TCGACATCGTGGCGAGGATTAACATGCTGCGCAAAGGCGGATCCCCTGTCAGTCCTGCCATGCTCCAACTGCACGCCCAAAGGTTGCAGCTGAACATGGTATCAAGCCATTTGCCGCTTCGCGGTTTTGGCGGCATGCTTTTTTTAGACGTCATGCTTTAAGCATGTTTAAGCGTGCGAGCTAGAAGGACACGGCAAGGGCAGGTGCCTCTGGACGAGGCCAATTCCATAGCCGTGCAGTTTGGTGTTGAAGTACAGAAAGTAATGCTCGAGCGGGGTGTAAGCATGTTTATAACTGGGACCAAACCGGTAAGAATATATTGTACAGTGCTAGTTTTATTTACATTTAATTAATAAGAACAGCATGCATGTTTAGGTGTATTTTTTCGATTATTTTCTTAAAATAACTGTTAGCGGCGAAAACAGAAACAAAGAACACGTGACAGGCGTGCTATTGGGTGATTTTGACAGCAATAAGTACCCTCTTCGACTTGTTTTTAAGATCAGCAAGTCTAAAGTCGAGGGCGGCAAATTGGATAGAGCGGTGGGGCTTTGGGGTTCATGTGTGGAAGGAAATCGAGAAATAATGCGAAATATCCCCTAGAGACCTATAGCAATTCATCGGGCTGGTGGAGTTCTGATATTCATATCGAGTTTCTGCGCCGGGCGTTTGGGGAGCGGCCAGCAACGCGTGAGGCCGTGATAATCGTCCTCGACGACTTCTCTGGCCACTGGAGCCGGCGGTAAAGGCGTACGCATTGAGTATTGAGGTGCACCTGATACACGTTCCGCTGTCGTGCACATCGGTGTGCCAACCTGCGGACATTGCCCGAAATAGACCATTTAAGGCCCTTCTTCGTGCTGCTTGGTCGCTCGGCTTCGTGATCAGCTCAAGGCGCACCGGCAGCGAGAAGATAGACCCAAAATAACATTTGTGCTTCCTACATGCAAGACAATCTGTGACTGGGCACGTGCAACCTGGGATTCGGTATCGCACGACATCATTCACAATGGGTTTCATAAGACACACATTCTACAGACCCTCCCTCTACGCCTAGGACCAGCACCTCTGACTGACGATGGCCTTAACACAGTAGTTGCGTCTCGTGGAGCTAGGGCAGTGGATTACGATGATGACTTTGGGTACGGGAGTAGTGGTAGTGAATAAATTACCCAGTGTATAGATTACCAAAGGATAACTGCAAAATATGAGTTTGGTGGGGATTAGGGCAATGTTGTGTTCCCTCAAGATCGATGCTCAGCTTGAAGCTGTGATGTGATAAAGAGAGCGACCAGGTGGAATGTCCGCGAGGCATTCGTATTCCCGCAAACGACGCAGCTCAGCTCCAGTGTTGTGTCGAGGTGCTGCACAAAGATGCCAGGCTCGCGCACGGCATTCCGGAGCATTGCCTTGTAACAGAAACGACCGGATGTCCAGCCCGTTCCCGATCTTGGGCAAATCTGACTCGTAGTAGTCATTAGTGTACGTGAAGGTGTCGTTCTCGCCTTCACACCCGCTAAATGTGGAACTGCACATGGTCTCCAAGCTTGTAATTGTCACATAAGTGGGTACAGCGATAATTGTGCACGATGCTTTGCACCAACCGGAGCGACGGGAGTGAGGTCGGACTTGCGCCCTAAGCCATGGCGGATGCGCAATGGCATCAAGTTCTTGCGCGAGAGATTCTTGATGAAGGCATGGTGGCTTGGTGTAACGCTCCATGTTTGCAAAGATCATACATGTCGACGACGTCTGCCTCCTGGCAGACTAGAACCAGGAGCATGATATGAAAGGGGATGTAGCCTTGCAGTGCTTACAAGAATAGCGCAGGAGCTTGTAGCACATGAAACGCGGAGCGCTACCGCCGTAAGTGGTGCACGACATGAGCTGGCTCTTGGCAGTCTTCCATGACTTCATCCCTTGTAGCAGTGCTGCATCTTCTTGGGTAAGACTCGTGCAGAGCTGTTTCCAGGATTGACGGCGAGACGGCGTAGAGGCTAACAGGAGGTGTTGTTGTGTAGTGATCGTTTTTCAAAGTGAGAACCAAGCAGTAAACACTAGCATCATGGGCTAGTAGGAGCAATCGCTACCAGTCAATCCCTCACGCCATGGTACATAGACTTATGTGATTGGATGAAACTTCAGCAAAATAAGGAATTGGATTGGCAAATAACTCCATGTTGTGCTGACACGAGGGATCTGGATTTTTATTTGGAATTTCTAGTGTTCACCTACCGTAACGCTGTGGTAAGTACGATGCCGTTGTGGCGAAACAAACGGTATTGTGTTTATGAATATGCATGGAAGGATTTGTTGAGGTTTTATTATCTTGCGTTTCAATACCCCAGTAGTAAAAATATCGAGCCCTTGCTGATGTACTACTCTTGCTAGTTTCCATGCTTCTTGCACTTTTTGTTCATCAGCTTAAATATTATAAATCAGCGATAGTGGATCAATGTTGTCTTCAGAATGTAGAGAGGTGGTTCACGGATAAAAGCACGGATAAAAGCCTCGATAATCACTTTTAGCTGAGTAGGAGCTCATCTGTGCTTCAGCTCGCCTCCCAAAAGGCGCCTCACGTAGTCACAACGTCAGAACTCTACACGAGGACAGTGTGAAACCACATTAAGGAATACATTTTTCAACCATTCGTGAATAGTCATTCGCAGACATATATAATGTGAATATTTGCCGACACATGCTTATTTCATACCAGAAGTGACACAGTTGAATGACACTGAGGTGGCATCAATACAAAACCAGCATACAATGAGCTGGTATGGCCCTTATTGTTGGTACATCAACTGTAATCAAACTGTAGGTTATCTGGAAGGTCAAACGGCTTGGTATGAAGAGCGCCATCGAATGAGAATCGATAAGTCGCGCTTTGCAGAAAGGTTGTCCCACTTCAGCAGGGAAACATCACTTTCAGCTGTAGAAGCCCCAGGGAAACTGCTGCCAGGCCACCAGCAAAGCACACATGTGCAGGATAACTTGCAACTAGAGCTTCTCCACTCTTTCCAAAAGGCAATAGCGAACTACTGCCGATCTTAGAACAAAATTCAGCGTTTTGGCGTATTTACCGATCATTTTTAGTGTTCTTGCTCTATCTTGCCAATATCCGTAGAGATCCACCTTGTAACCATCTCCACCCTTTAGAGCAACAAAGTGGTGGGGTAGACTTGGCGGAGGATCTCGTTTCAAGGGTTCGTTGTTTTCGTTACGCTCAGGCTGAAGACAATCGATGCTTCCGATTATGTCTGCCAAGGCACTAGCACAGTCAAATAGCAAAGCATACAATGCACCGGGCTCTATTGCATTCGTGATTATGAAAAAAAGTTTATGTCATTCACCAAAATGCATACAGTGCCAGCGTGGCAACAGCAATCATTTCATCAGAAGGAGGGGAAATCGCTTGCAAAGGTTATCTCAGATTTTTTTTTTCTGCAAAAGAAAATAGTTGGGAAATTGGATATATTCTTCACAACCATGAGAGCCAACTACCACTTATCACACATGTTTTTTTCTTCATTTCAGTGAGCCCCCAATTCGATGCAATTCTTTTGAACCCAAATTGTGCATTTCCCAATCGATTTCCAGCGTGTGTCGGTAGAAAGGTGCTGTGAGGTTTTCGCCGTCTGATATAGTCAATGGTTAAAGTGGTAGTAAAATGTACCGTCCATGATGTCCTTGAATGCTGATTATAAAATAAAATCAAGCTGATGAAGGCCACACCACAGTCGCATAAACCCCGACTTACAAATCTTTTAAAACCTTGTTGGTAGCTCTCTCACGATTCCACTCATTTTCTCTCACTGTGCAATAGTTATTCGGATGACCACAACGCTCCAACCAGGGTACATGGCGTCAAAACCGGCACCAGTGGTAATGAACATTGGCTCACTTGTGTTTACCTCGAACAATGGAATTGCGAGAGGACGGAAATTCAAAAGATGCCCTAGAAAACAAAGTCGGATCCGAGAGTCCAAGTACTATGTGTGGACATGTTCAACGCCGATGCAAACGTCCATGAACGCTGTAACTTTACCACGCATGCAACTTGCATACTGCGGAGGAAGTCAGGTGTGCATGAACCCAAATATGTTATCCCTGTTCGATGCTTAGACAAGTTAGTGGTTCTAAATTCCATCCGAAAAGGCATAATACTTAGATAACTAGCAAATAGAATTTGACTCGATATGAGAATATATGAGAATTCTAGATCCAGATTCATCCAGCGAAAATTTCCCGCGAATTCGTACCCACCAAATGGCATATTCATCGTCACTGATCAAGAATTTGTCAATAACTTCGTCAACAATGACGCAATCAATTGCAATCACTAACGAAGTTTGATTCTTGTTAACGAATGTGTGTGTAATCAAACCGTATAGCTGACCGTTCACTGAAAAACATTTTGTTTCTCTCTGCCGATGCAAGTAGGTAATGACTCCATTTATTTGGGTGGTGTTTCTAAATGCATACTGCTGAGGCCAAAATGGGAAAAAGTAATAACATGTGATTCGCACTTAAGTTTCGTTTTCGTGACCTTCTCGTGGCCAAATACATGACAGAACGGCGAACTACTGCTAACAACTTGGCTGGTCTCTTATCCTCGCTCGCTTACTAGAAGACTGTACTCTAGTTATCGAAAGTATTTTTACAAATGCCAGTAGTCAACGCGTGTAGGTTTGTAAACCATTTCATTACACATTTCCCTGAGCGTTGTATACCATTTCCCGGACCATCTGCAAAGTTTTCCAAACACTGTAAAAATTAGGTTTTAACCCCAAAACCCTAAAACGAGGTTTTGAAATAAGCAAAGTTCATTTTTCCAGCAGCTGGACATTTGCCTATCACGCGTTCCAACCAAACTGAGAATAATAGTTTGCCTAGCTTCATATTATCGCCGCGTTCAGCCACGCAGTCAGCGTGACGCCATACCAGGTGAAGTGTCGTTGCCGACTCCGCCACGCCGACCGCTTTTTTATTGCCGCCAGCCGTCAAGCTGTGTGAGTGTCGTTCTTGTCGGGTACAGTGCTGCCGAGGTGCCGAGGCAGACGAATAGTCGTGGCCAGAGGCCAGACAGCTGCTGAACTGAAAAGGTGTGACAACCCCATTATGTACTTACCTTTATTATCATCATAGAGTAAAGCAGATCCTAAGGGCAATTGGACCAAGTGCGATGAAGATTCGAGGTATAAGGGAAAGATGCTGGTCAATGACGTAGACCGAGGACGAGCTCACTTTGCCTTCTGCCTCAGACTGATCATAAGTCTAGAGAATAGGCAATTAAGAGTAAAAACAAAATGAACTGTATTGAGAGACTCCGTTATGGTGTTCATTATAACATTTCGGGTAAGATGAGCAAGTCTACTGATGCCACGATGACCAGGCTGCAGCTCCGCGGGAACAAGGCGCAATTCGCTGGGTGGAAAGACAAGTTTGTGGGTCCTCTAGCAGCTCGGCAAACACGAACTGCTGCTGACGTCTAAGAATGGCACTCCGCGTACAGTACATATCATCGTGTATTAGTGCTGTAAACCGACAACTGCAGTTGCTACCATATATTGGATCCGGTATTTCGACCAAGCGCAACCTGTAGGTGTTTATTATCACAAAATTACCTGAACGCAATGGACGGGCAAAGCCTCTGACGCTCTTCAAGGATTTGCACAAATCCGAGTCAACTTTCCTGCCTCTGGAAGGAGAGCATACGGTGAAGCGTGTGCGGGCCCATGAGCTCCAACAAGCACTCGTCAGGAAACAGGGATCCTACATCAAGGATCCGCTGAACCTGACTCTACTGAGAAACTTCGCTGATGTACGGCTTATGCTACGCCAGTCCATTTGATCTGAAAGACGGTTTAGAGGCGTTACGACCTCGACGCGGCATCAGGTGTCCTAGATTTGGTCCAGCATTTCGAGTGAGCGGCCAGCTCCAAGAGCGTGTCTCACCTGTTCCAGCAACGCAAGGCTGCCTGCAAGCAAGCGACAGCGTGGAGGCACAGGGGGGAAGGGGCTCTTCTACCATCTCATGCCCATCAAGATTCTGGCTACTCTACCTGGATACCTATGGGGATCAGGCATGAAATTCCAGTCTGCCGACTTTACAGTCAAGAAGATGGAGCAGAAACTGGTGGCCATATTTAGTTCCAAGAGCAAGGCGCAAATGATGACGCTGGACAATAGTATTGGCTGTGACCCACGGACAGGCCGCGGTTGGTGCCAAGCCGATGGAAAGTGCACTGGGTAAGAGAAAGGCCACGACTGAGCCCATCAATGATACACACTACAACGTGGGGAGTAGAACGTGTCACCATTGCGCTGCGACGTGGGCTCCCATCTGAACGCAGTCTACCTGACGTTAAAGCACGACTTGATTCCAGGCGTGAAGCGCATAAACATCTGGAGCCGCGGCAAACTAGTGACTAGGAAAGGAAAGCCGGCAGCCAGGAAGATTGCGTTGTGTGTGTGTGCGAGGGGGGGGGGCTCGGTGGCGCGCCGTCGACGCGAAGTCCAACGCCATCAAGAGGTACGCCACCTGTAATGTCTCCGCTGAGAGGCCCACCAGTGACGGGAAGGACGCCAATGAGGCCATGTCGCCTCCAAGATCCCGTCATGAAGTCCACCGTTAAGGTGAGGCCGCCTAGTTCCCCTCCGCGACCGAGGAGGCCACCAGCGATGAGAAGGTCACCACTGAGGCCGAGTCGCCGACGAGAATGGCATCGCCGAGACCGATCTACCAAGAAGCCTGCCGCCACCGCTGGGTCCGAGTAGTCTGCAGAGAGAAAATGCGCAAATGACGACTGGTTGCTAGAACAGGACTGATTATTGGTATAGGGTTGGGCAATTGCGCAGTCTGCGACTCGCCATCATCGGCTTGCGCTGTCGCAGCTCTTGTGCCCTGTTGTGTTTGTCAGAGATGCTGTTGTGCTTGTGATATTTTGTGGCTAAAACCCTTCTTTATCTGCTCTTTTGTATAAAATTCTCCACTTCCAACTCACCTTCATTTCTCCTTGAAAAAAAGCCTGTTTGATCAAAGAAGTCTTAATCCATCCACCAGCCATGGTATCATGCGGAATGTTCGAAACGCAGAATTATCGTTTAAACATGGTACAATATCCCTCCTACAGAGCATACTTGTCAAATCGCTTAGCCTGATTACCACATACATACTTGAAGCTATTGTGGCACAACAGGATTTAACGGCAGGGCGCGCGCGGGGGTAGGGGTAGATGACATACCACGGTTCAAGACAGGTTTCGAGAGCTGGCTTGCCCCGTGCGAACAAAACAAAGTTGCTAAAGCCGATTATGGTATTAAGCTACCACTAGCCATCAGCCCAGTCCACGCGGCAACATTTAAGCCTCCCTTGGCGGGGGTCAGCATGGAAGAAGTGGCGACTAAGCAGCACGATCACACAAATACTGTCGTCCATCTTGCATGGGTTCGAGTACAACAACTTCGAATAATTTCGTTGCAACTACAACAAGGCCTAGAGTGGTTGGGATTGGATTCATGTGTTCGAGAACACCAAGGTTTCTAATGCTAAGGCCGAAAAAAATAACGTTTACAGCTGCTCAGAGGTAGTGAATCTTCAACTACTACCATATTCAGTCTCTTACCTATCTGGACGAAGCCCAAACATCTCTCTCAATATCATCTGTCTAGCGTACACTTCCCGACCTTTGACTTACTTGGAAGGCCCTCGAGCGGTGTGCTACGCTGGCACTTACGTATTGCAATCATTGTTTTCCGGTGTCAGTCGGATCGACGGTTGTGATCATGATTTCGGATGAAGTATCGTTCGATATCCGCGGATTAGCCCAAAAGCATGCGCGGAGAACGATCGCGGTTAGGATTGTTCCGTTTAAGCCGAGGGTATCAATCCTGGCTTTCATTGGTGCAAACGATGGGCTTGATTTAACGATACCCACGACACATTGATCGAGTGATCTTTACGATGTGCGACCATGAATTTGGTTGCTCTTAACGTGGAAGATCTTTACAATAGTCCGGATACAATTCCGTGTGGGTTCATGATGGGGCGTCAATTCTTCGTCATCCGGAGATAATTCACTACCGGCGAGCCATCGGTGTCATACCTGCATTTTTACCAGCATACTGCCTGCTTCTATAATCCCATCGAGCCAAATTTGAGTACATTAGGAAGGCTGTTTAGTGTTTATCTAACCACGATATCGGATATCTCAATCAATTTGATGGCGATGGTGGGCAATCCACCGACAAAGAAAGAAGCCAGCGAGCTTGTTTGAAAAGCGAGGGATGTACATGAAGCAGGCATGTACTTGTACGCAGTTCACTTTCGAATCTGACGGCAATCAATCTATCAAACGAGACCGTAGCAAATGCGTTCACATACACTGCGCGCAGAAAGGCATCCCATATAAAAAAGAGGCGTTCCCCAATTACAAAACTATTCTCTACACCTTTGCCGGTCCAAGTTGAACTACTGCAGAGGAATGTGGTGAAGTAGCAACTAAAGTAACGTGGTTTACTAATTCATGAACCGCCTGCAGCACCTCATGCGAAAACGCCCGTGGCGATCCAAACATTTGTGCTGGAGGGCAAACCGCGGTAGCCGGTCAATCAAAAGCAAAAGCCAATCTGATTTTTAAGAGCCATTAAATGACTTTTATACACTGCAAAAAGAGAGAGAAGACATACTTTTCTTACGGATTGACCAGATGATGAACTATCTGGGCCTTTACAAACTTGCATGTAAACATTCAGACGAGCGGGCTCCCCACGACTTCCATCACGAATATTAGTTCGACGGCAGACACATCCTCGCTGGTGGTGTCTGCCGTACTCGGTGCGGTGACTTGAACGCCGATGCTCGTCATCCGCTACGTGTACTGCGGCATCGGAGTCGTTACGAGCACACGAAAGAGACTCTGATCCACGGATAGAGAGCTCCGGAAACGCCCCATCAATCGATTGGCATAACGCAGATTGCCGTGGATCATGTGATAGACCTCATTGGTAGCTTTGATGCCTTTACATGGCCGAACGGTAACTAGGAGACGTTACATCGCTGCAATCCAAGTCACAATATCGCATTCACAATCAGGGGGCATCATTGGAGCAGGTCCAGGGTGTCGACCAGCTTCTCCACATCCTTCTTTGCGTGCACTAACTTTCCGTTTAAGCGTCAACAACGAGATGGGCGAAGACGCTGCTACAGCTGCCTGGATTTCAGCGTCAGGACGCTCTAGATAGCTTCCTCTAGCTGTGCCTCCATGAAGGCCGCCTTCATCTTCGCCAGCGATGCACTGGGGAGGGAGCGAGCTCACGTATTTTACATGTAATATATATACCAGGTCATGATCTGGTTAAAAAAACGAATAAGCCAATCACAGCACCTGATGCTAAGGTAGGGCGATGTTACTGGATAATACTCGCATTGGCGCATGAACTGGTCGAGGGCCATGAATTGGTAAACCATGTTAGCACAAAAAAGTCTAAATTGTGTTACTTATGATAAATGTTTCGTTAACGATGTCACTGCAGTAGAAAGTGGATTTTTCAGCAGGGCAACGTGGGGCTCTTGAGTGTCCAGCTTCTTTATTCCTCCTTCATGGCAGATATGGTCTGGTTTAACTTCGGGGTGAAGCACAGCTTGTCCACCATCACCCGGCAGTTGTCGGGGAAGCTGTTCACGCTAATGCAGGTAATAGAACATATCTGTAAGTACATTTTGCGTACTCACAAGGTACATGTACGTATGTATACAGATCCACGTGGAACCCCAAACTGCAATAATGACGTCAAGAAAATCAAGCGAAAGGAGGTCACTGAAAACATTCGCGGTCTCAGGATAGCAGGAGACTTTGTGGTGTATTACGACGAAACACTGGCGGCGTACGCAAGGGCGAGCCAAAAGGGGGAGCGCTGCGCTCGTTATTGCTGCCATCAAAAGATCCGATCTGCAGATACAGTGCGCTGTGTCAACGGAGATAGGCTTAGTGCACTACTGCCTAGAGCGTGGTAGCATCAAAATGGAGCAAAACGCGTCGTTCGCCGAAGCAATTTACGCTAACGTCAAAGCCTCACACGTACCAAGAATCTTTCCGGGGCAAGAAAGTTGTCGTCGTCCTGGTCGCGCGTTGCTGGGAATGACGATCTCATCTTACTTCGCTCGGTGCCGTACTCCCCAATGTGCAATCCTATTGAGGGTAAGTGCCTGTACTTGGTATAGTGTTATACCAGGCTAATACTGACTTTTCTAAACATACAGGGTATTTCAGTGTCCTAAAAGAAAAAAAATCAAAGGAGAACTCGCTCTAGCGCGCTGGCCGGCTCGTTGGGCCACGCTACGTGGACAGCAGGCAGAGGAGCGCATGGCCATTTTGGAGTGTGCTGCCAGGCGTCACATCAGCTGCATGACCCTGCGCCTGGTAGCCAAAATGGCTCTACACTGTCAGCACGCTGTAGCCAATGCTGAATGCATGGAAGTTATATTGTACGGAGTGTGGTCTGCCTCGAGGTTGTACTTCGCGCCACTTTGGTCTACGATTTCTTCCCTGTGCTGTGCAATATGTGTTGTCGCATTCAGTCTTTTTACTTTTCAATCCACAAATTTCTTAACTACTTTTTTGCAATATTTGCCGTCTACATTGCTCTGCAGTAGTTTCAACTTGGACCGACAAAGGTGTAGAGTATGCACCGTAGCCTTGCCAGTACGACGCTGCGAACTCATACTTCTCACTCTTATGCAGCCATTCCCTACGCAACCCAGAGCTATTTTTATTGTCTACACTACTGCTAGAAGGTACGAAGATTTAGTCGACCAATCCAATCACACCTTCTATTTTCAACTGTGTGTGTGTGTGGTGATGGTGGGTGTGGGGGTGGGGGTGGGGGGATCAGCTCACACTAACCACACATACAGAACGGACCCGATGGCCCGGTGACACGATGGTGCTACTGCAGCACCTGGAACTCTTAGCGCTAATACATATGCTTGTTGACGCTGGTAGCGAAGGCGATGATAACGAGAATGACCTGTTCTACTGTGCAATAGCCTCGCCCCGTACCACCGTCGTCAAGACGGGGGACTGGAGACCAGGGCGGATATTTCGGATGGACACGAGCTAGGCGTAATTAGCGTATGAGCAGCAGAATGTTTCCCTAATGGATGCACCACATCGAAGAAGCTGTGTGTGCTGGCGCACCAAGCAAACATCCGTACAGCTGGAGCTGGAGGTTATTCTGTTCACCATGTAACCTCTTTCGGTTCACCGTATCGAACAGCAAGGCGTTGGCGTCTTTATCTATGTCTGCGGGTCCTCCGCCGCACCAGCGTCTCCGACTCGGCTTGAACACGCAAACACTTGCCCGTTCCTGACCGTGTAAGAAGGCGCAAGGGCGAAAGGTGGGATCATGTTGTGTCTCGAACCAAAACTTTCACCCATATCGTAGATGTACGTGAATTTCTTAAGCAGCATAACAACGACTTTAGTTTGCTGCTATGAAAAATAAAGGATTAATTGTTCTAGCAATGAACAGTACCTTTAGTGCTTCTTGTGCCGGTAGCTTTAACTCCGAAATCCGAAGGGTTAAATTGGCTGTGTAGTTCTCGTACAAGCTTTCGAGCTCAATGCACTTGGTCCTAACTTGCGCTGTAGATTACTGAGGAAAAAAATTCTAAAGCGCTGTCGTAAATCGCTTTTTTTCACCCATTTGTGCACTGATCTAGTTGCGACGACAAAAAGTCGAGTAGGGCATATTCCTCCTCAACACCCCATCTCTTGTTAACCATCTTATAGTACTGCAAGAATGGCAAGTTGCGTGAAGTTGCTGGCTGTGAGGTTGCCTCACCAAGACCAATCAAACTGAGCCTTCCACGATTACTTTCTACGAATCATGTTGAGCCTATGCAGTATTATTCCAAGACTTGTCCTTTGTGAGAAGTGTCTTCTCAATAGCTGCTCAATGCTAAGGAAATTTCTCCAACAGCCAATTCTTGGCCTGTCGATAGTACTGCATCACTGCGTGTCGTGCCAAGAGCTGGCGTTTGCGTCCTTCCTTGAGGGCAGGGTGCGTGCCAAACTTGTCCACCACAGCTGCAAAGATTAGCGCTGGATTCTCGCGCTGCATGCACCCTTCCAGGTATTCTCACGTAACGCCTTCGTCCCCGACAAACTTTAAGAGCGACCGCGCAGCAGACTTGCGAGCGCGTTTGATGTTGGCTGGTGCAAGGTCTTTCAGACTCATCTTGGATCGGAGATCGGGGGTGTTGGAGCTTGAGTGTTATTCATGATATGTGCGAATGACTTGTGATCTGTAGGGGAATATCAATAACTTCGCTGGTCACTCCGACTTGATACGTCGGACCTGTGGCTCTGTAGCCATCATGAATCAATGAGACCACTGATTGGTTGAAAAAGAGACCGTTAAGTGATATAATTCATCAAAACGACAAATTAATTTTTTTATAGTTTATTAGCCAATATTAACATTTAATTTTGTTTTAGGGGATATCCTGTTTCGGGACCGTAATTTAAAACTAATTCTTTTTCGGGGCCGTAATTTTCCAAAGCAGCGTTCGTTTGAAACTCCACCGTGTTTTGTTATATGACCAAAGTGTAGCTTGTAGCCAAAGTATACCCTATACCTAATGTGTACCCCGAATCTCAACCGTAACCTTTATTTAGTTCTGAGCTTAACTGAGGCTCCTTAAAGCGCGCAGCACGCGTCCGTGAGTCCGACGAGTTCTGCGAGCCACGTCATCAGAAACAGCAGGTGCTTCCATTGGATGTTCTTACGCTAGGGACTCTGTCGTGTTCATGTCGATATCCTCGTCGTCGCTGGATGCAGAACTGTCTGGGGCGGATGTCGCTGGTTCTTCACGGGAGGCTGATGTGCTTACGGAACCACCTCTGGCTCCGCCTGTTCAGTCCTGTCAGCGACACAATTATTGAGGTCATGCGCGTATCTGAGAACACATACGCTCAAGTCGACGTTGTTCCCGATTTATGTTCGTGTGGCATGTGGACGGAACTACGCTATTCCTGTTTGCACGCGTGTGCAGCTCTACAAGCAGTAGGCATTGACCCTTTGCCAAAGATGTCTGAATACTACTCCGTCGAGAGGCTGCGTCGCTGCTACGCACAGAGCGCTCTTCCAGTGAACGTTGGACTTCTCGTGCCGGGAACCACCTAGCCACCAGTCATCACAGCTACGCGAGGGCGACCCAAAATGGTGAGAACCAGAAACCGTTCGGAGTACATCAATGATGATTCTCCAATCCACTGCAGCAAATGCGCGAAGTCAGGTCATAACGCAAGAACATGCGAGAGACGCGAGAAGGAAAGGCTGAAACGACAGAAAGATCGTGATCGCCTTCGGGCCCTGAACCAAACCGCGTAAGGCACTGAGAGCAGAAGCTATTGAGACTACCCGGAGGGTACATTTAGGGCATAGGATACATTCGACTACACACGGTCGCTACATAACAGGATACGTTTTGGGTAGGATACACTTTGGATACAGGGTACATGTGGGTCATTTTACAAAACACGGTGGGGTTTCAAACGAACGCTGCTTTGGTAAATTACGGCCCCGAAAAATAATTATTTTTAATTATAGTCGCGAAACAGGATTTCCCCAATTTTTTTAATTCAAGTATGGTCGGAGATTCCATACTGTCCCACACAACATATTTAAGACACGTTATAATTTCGTTTTGTTAATTTAAAATTTCACTGAAATATTCCGGCAGAGGCGATCTAAATCCTGGGTTACCACGTACGGTGTTTTTGTGTGATGGCGCGAGGCGAGAGGCAGCGCTTGCTGCCCAAGTGCGACGACATCGATTTGCAATTGTCCGTGCGAGACGTGACCATGTCGACGCCCACGCGGCGGGTGCATCGTGCTCGATCCTGCGCTTCCCTGCGCGCCGATGTCTGGACACTGCTGCACTACCGCACGTCGCTGAAGCAGCGTTCGGGGCTGCAGCGGGCGTCGTATGTCTTCGAGGTGTGTGTGCTCGTGCTCATCACACTCAACGTGGTGCTGGCCATGTATGTTTCAGCCTCACCGCTCGGCCCCGCGCGTACGTTGAAGCGTTAAAGCTGCAGAGAGATGATTGGATTGGAGAAGTGGACTAACTGTTGCGTGGCTGCAGCGGTGACGACGTCCGACTGGTATGAAATGTTTCTGTACGTGTCAACTGCGCTGTTCACAGTGGAGTACATGATGCGGCTATGGTCGTGCGTGGAAGATAAGCGCTTCGCACATCCCCTCTGCGGAAGGTGAGCATAGATATAGCGAAGGATACTTTGGAAAACGAGAGATGTTGATGGTGTTATTATTGTGGGGATTATCAGATTGAAGTGGATGCTCCGGCCGATGTCTGTAATTGACCTCGTGGTGCTGATTCCGTTCTACCTGGAGATCTTGATGGAGCACCAGTACGGTTTGATGTGGAAGGATGTTGGCGGAAATAATTTCTAACTGTGCGATGCTTTTGTGTAGACTGGCTGTGTCGTCTAGGGGTGTTTTGACGCTGAGAGGGTTTCGCCTGCTGCGGATCATGTCGTTCCTGCACTTGGAACGCTCCTATCAAGCAATGAAGAATCTGCGCGAGATTTTCGCACTAAAGAAAGAGGAGCTCGCAGTCGTGAGCTACTTGACGATTGTCATTGTGCTAACGTCATCTACAACCATGTACGTGATATGTGATGCAATGGAAGTAGTAACTTTTATCTTTCATGCTTGCTGAGCTAACTTGGATTTCGCGCGTGTATGATTGCAGCTTCTTCCTAGAGAATCCTGCGCAACCAGAGGTATTCACAAGCATCGGCACATGCTCGTGGTGGGCTATCGAGACCATTACGTCTCTCGGATATGGTGACATCGTACCCGTTACTGCTGCGGGCCGCGCTTTCTCGTCCTTGCTGGCGCTCTGGGGCATCATCCTGTTCACAATTCCTGGTAAAGAGGAATTATCCAAAGTTTCTCATATTCATTGGATCTAACTTAGTACTAACCTGCTGTCCACGATTGCAGGTGCCGTTCTCGGCAGTGGCTTCGTTGAGGTCATGCTCAAGAAGCAGGAGCAGAAGAATGAGCAAGCCATGGAGGAGTCGATCCGAATTTCTTTAACGCGAGAGCTTCATTCCCTTAGCTCCAGTAACTTCGCTTTTGCAGGTACGTTCGCATTTCATTGAGATGGCCATGATTTGGGTGCTGATACTTGCGTGTCCTTCATTGTGTCCTCCGAGAACAGACGTAGACTCTCCAGTAGGGGCGACACAGTCGTTTTCAGTTCCACCTTCCTCCTTTACAACACCGCACGACTACTCATCGTTTGCGGCTCCTGCACCACCAGTCGTACGACTACAAGAGCAAGTCGATAGGCTCAACGCAACGCAGGTTGGTTCATCGTCTTCCAAACTTAATCAGGGTCATGAAAATCTCACTTTTTTCCATTGTGTAGCTTGAGCTCCAAGCGCAACTAAACCGCCAAGAAAGCCAACTGCAGACAATCTTGGTACTGCTGGAGAAGTCTCTAGCGCAGTCAAAACCAGCGGGAAACACCACGCCACCTTTCAGCGCCATCGTGCCGCCCGAGTAAACAGACATGGACAACATGGCTACACCATGTGTAGTTATCTCAAAAAACGTTTTTAGCCAATCAGTACTCTTCATCATTTTCTTGTCACTTCTGGACTGCTGACTAAATGCAAAGTAGGCGCTTCCACCACTTCCGTACGTTGGTCTTCTTGCCACTAACAACTGGATGCATACTGTGCAGATCCTCACGAAGAGAAGCAGAAGGCGCTGCTGCAGCGTATCACCGGTTCCGTGGCTCGCCTCCACGAGGTCATCAAGGAAATCAACACTCAAATCGAGGTGCGTCAGCAAAATTGATGAGAGAATATTTCAGCATATTAACCATGCAGATCACGTTCATCAAAATTGTTATGCGTTGTATTTATGCAGAAAAGCGACTCTTTCCGGGAAGAGCTGGCACTCACATGCCAAGTGTGGAAAGGTTACGAGAGCCGCGTGCAGTCGCACTGTGACACTGCAATTGCTGCGGCTGCTCAACAACAGCAGCAGCAGCAACAACAACCACCGAGATAAAGCCAATTCAAGTTGCCCATTGCAACTAAGCACATCACCCCGTTTTAGTTGTGTCGACGTTCTTTTCTATTTGTGATCGTTCACGCCTATCACCTGACATGGCGATGCACTTTTCTGAATCAAGATCTTGCTGACCATGACGCTCAGCAGCTCGCTCTAGTGTTTCCCGCAATTTGTGGGACTTGGTATGGCTCAAGACCTGCAGCCGCTGTTTTTCCTAGTGCTCACCAAGAAGCCACAGCATTCGTGCTGTTGTAGTGGTCCTCCAATACCGTAAAAAATGTTTTGCCTAAGGCAGAATTGTGATTCTCACGTAAAATGCGACCACCACACTGCCATACGATGTCGTGTGCCTACGCTATGAATGATCTGTACTGCAGCGTGAATGATCGGTGCTGCAATGTGGATGAAAAGCGCGTGCTTCCTCAGTAGTAGCGTACGGGAAAATGAAGCTTTATCCTGGGAGACCAGCTTGCTGGTAGGACGGCACCAGAAACTTTAATTCGTCGCCAAATGTATTCCCAGTTACATGTAACTTTCAGGTTACATCGTGAGACCAGTGAATACCGGTTGCCCCGCTCTTTGAAAATGTAGGCCGTGCTGCTTAAGTACATTAAAGCAATGGAAAGCCGTTTAATAAGCTGGCAGAGCTGCTGATAAAAGATGTGATGCGCTGTACTCATTTTTCGTTAAAGCATTCGATGAGGTAGATACAGTATGCCCACACGAGAACATACTAGAACCTGCTAATCTTTGGCGCGGCTAGCCGCGCCAAAGATTAGCAGTCTCCAACGTTTTTATAGTAAACAAGGCAACAATGAATGCATTTTTCGGTACCCGTCGCAACAATTAAAACTAGGAGCACTACATCGATGCCTCATAGGAATGGATTCGTCAGTTCGTAGCAATTTAGACATATCAACGTGTCTTCTACCTTTTGTGACTACGGCACTGTTGAACCCGCGAATTTGTTGCAGAACGCATCTCTATTACTTTTCGGGGAGCAAATTAAATTACATGTACTCAGGGTTGTTAGCTGGGCCAGAGCTGTTTCCCGTTTTTCTTATTGGATAATTTTGATACCAGTGTCCTCTTCCGGCCAAGTCAGACTATAGATAGTATATCCTGGTTAAAATGGAGTAAAGGTTGGACACAAACGCGTTTGCACTCGTCTGCGGACTTATAGCCGTGGGCTCGCCCCTCTCTTCGCTTGCTGCGCTGCGCTCGGGTGGCGCCGCTTCGCCCCCTTCCCCACCACGGCCTCTAAGTCCTCGACTCGGCAACTGGGATTAAATATTAATCCCGAGACAGTGTCGCCAAGAGTCCATTTTATGCATGTTATTGGGTGTACCTTGTATAGTCGGATTCCCAGTTGGGCGCACTACTCACTGTCTTGTAAATAAGCGAGACTACGTTCCGTGTAGTGTGACGAGTGAGTCTGTTGTCAATAGCGCTAAGATCATAAACAAATTGACGTGAAAGAAGTTACTCACACGAATTGGGAGGTATTTAATTAGCTTATAAAACAGAGTTGCGTGAAGATCAGATTGTTATTTAATTGAGGGCCAAGCTCCGGGTCAATCAATAATTTGTTTATTGCCAATTATTCTAGCAAACAACACGTTGTCTTACACGTGCCAACCGAAGCGGGTTCACACTATTCGCGATTGCAATTAAGGAATAGTACATGCCTGCAGTGTCGTCGGGTGCATTGCTCGCTATTCAAGGCTGAAACCAGCCCTAACAATCTCGTGAAGTTGTTATAGTTTGAGGTATTAATACATGTGTTTATTTAATAAGTATTTTAATAAAGATTTGTTTTTAAAAGTATTTACAGTAAATACTATTTACATGTTGTTGTTGGATAATTTACATATCTGTGGTAAAAAGCCTTATGATGCTGCTATTATAGCAGCCCCATGACTTACTTACACTTTTACGGAGCGCCTGTCAGCAAACGAAAAGTGTTTCCTCTTCTTCACTGTGTCTGTCCTCGTTTCATGTACTTCGGAGATGACGGCGAGAGTAAACATCTAAAGAGACTACAGCATGTTTTAAGTATCACACAAATTTAGACTCTTAATATTTTTGTCTAGCTGTTCGCTAGGCGTTTTTTTCTTTTTTTGTAAATGATTTGTTTAAGATTCCATACTAAATGTAATCAGCCCTCAAAGTGCTTCCGGACGATGTCCAATCGCTGGCCGTGGCGAGCTACCGCATTCAAACTTGCAGACAACCAAAAAATATTAAATAGTATTGTAGATTCTTTGATTGTTTGCTTGTTAGCTTGTTTTATAGCAGAGTTGCGAGGAAAAAAACAATTTGTCTAAGCATTATTGCAACTAAAACACACTAAATAAGTATTTGAGCGAGGTTCCAATCACGCCCAAACCAGATTGCTTCGCTTTGGCTGGGAGACCATTTTTTTCTGCCGCGGAACCCAACGACCGCCTCTAGATTCGAGGCCAAGATCAAGTTTCATCTAAGAAGCCAACAGATACGCACGTAGTCTAGCTTAGATTCGGAGGTTGAAAGCTGTGTAGGCTGCATAACTTGGTAACGCGACCGTAATACAATACAATACAATACTGTCTATGCAGCTATGTGGTTTCAGTTGGGTGCAGCAAAGAGTGCCTCTATACAAAGAGTAGTATTAGGAGTACCTACACTGAGCTAACGTATGCAGCGTGGCAACGCTCATTTTCCATATTTATTGTCAATAATTTCATAGATTGTTATTTTAATGTTATCGGATCAATCGAATAATACCTATTTTATTGCGGAGCCCAATCATTTATTTTAAATACAATATTTTGTTCGACCCCTGACAATAACGTGTTTAGCATACATGTTGTTTCCCGGAGCCTCGCTTTATCAGCGAGATGAAGGAGGAGCTTCGAGATGATTTTCCCAAATTGAGCACCAATTGGTATATACTTGTATATCCGCCGTAAAAAGGTTCGGTTCCGATTGAAAAGCAACGTTATAATGAGAACTCACCCTGTTTTGAGATATTCCAGGGGCTGTATACCACGCTGTGTGTAATGTATGGCGCGGTCTTTAACTGTTCAAATGCACGCGGTGTTGATGTTCGTTGTCACTGAAGTTGTGAAATCTTTTAGGATAAGGAGCTGCAGTGATAAATACTCACGTTATATCGGGGATAGGAATACTAGTATGCTGTAAGCGCATCTCAGATTTTGATTCGCCCCCCAAAATGGCAGGAACTATTTGTGATCTACGACTTTTCTAATAATGTTGCGCTCAATGAACAATCCCGATGACCAGCAGCTTACAAACATGAAGTAACACTAGTCATATTTACTCAGTTGTCAAAATAAATACATTAGCGAAACACTATCTACACTGAGGTTGTCGTCCGAAGAAATCTAAGCTTAGCAGGAATTTATTCGCCATTAGGAGGAACAACAGAAAATCTTGCAAGAACTGTTTTTTGAATTCCTGCAATATATATGGGCTAATAGAGTTGTTGGAACAGCGCAAGCTTTGGAACAACGACAATCTGGATAAAATCTGAATAAATGGCGGATAGATTTCTGATGGATGTTCCTGTACTTAGTTCCAGTGGAATAACAGCTCCACTGGAATATAAATTTGGGCCTAAGGAATTTGACCCTTTTTAATCTTGTTCCAAAACCCTGCTTTATTCCAGAAACACCCTTTTTAATTCTTGTTCCAAAGTTCTTGCGTTATTCCAGAAACTAAAGTTCTCTAATACGTCAAACCAGCACATCAAAGTCGATGCTAAAAAAAGAAAACTGTTATTATATGTGGCCGCGAAAAGTCACAGCCGTGAAACGGGTGACGGATTGCAAGGCGTGAACGACAAGCCTAAAAAAGCTTAAGCTTTAAGCACTCGTGGGAAGAAATTCGACGACCGTGACGACGACTTCCAGCCTCCTATGGATACATGGTGGTAGCGTAAGACGATGAACCGAAGCGAACCGTCACGGATACATGATTTCAATTCTGAAGGACCTGAAAGCTCGCTTGCTCAAAACGCGAGACCAAATCTACCTCGCGCATTTACTACTGGATTTTTCAGCAAAAATGCATCGCGGAAGGGATCACAGGTTGCACCAGCGACGGACGAAGCAAGGCATCGACGCGTAACCCACTCGCCAGACAGTCACGCCTCCCCCAGCACCGCAGTTACCGCTTCAGACCGCGAATCAAAGCGAAGAGGATCATTTACAGGCACGATTCCGGTACCCAGCTATATCCCTCCGCGTCTCGGATCGGTTGATCGCTTGTCGTCCACGTCGTCAATGGTGATAAACAATCGAGAGTCAACAGGACGAGATGGAAAACCTCCCCCACCCCTGCGCAAGCAGCGCTCAGCTTTGGCTACTCAACCAGGACCTCCAGGACCTCGCCTGCGGGTTCTTATTTGGATGTCACAGTTTTATCACAATTACAAGCGACCGCTACGATTCATCTTGGACCCGCCTCTGCTGGACCCACGCAGCAATGAAAAGCTCGGGTGGGATGCACTTGTCATGGTTGTTGTTTTATACAGTGCCATCGTTGTGCCCGTGCAAATGGGTTTTCCGGAGATACAGCTAAGTGTTACAGTCCGGACAATCGGGATTTTTACTGATGTATTATTTTTTCTGGACGTATTGCACAACTTCTTCGTGGGGTACTACCCAGACGATGATGAGAACATGATTCGGGATCGTCGGCTTATTGCGAAACGCTACCTCACTTCGTGGTTTCTTCCCGATGTACTAGCTGTCATCCCTCTCGACTATTTTCTTGGCCAAAGTAGCGGAAATACTTCAGATACCGCCGATGGTGGCGACAGCATCTCGAATGCTCAGGTTCTGTCGTTGCGACTCACACGACTAGTCCGGCTCTTGCGTATTACAAAATTAACACGTTTGGTCAAGCTGCGTCATTTCGTTACGAAAGTCGAAGACGCGTTCGATTTGGATGCTGTACTAGCACGATTAACCAGGCTGATTGGACAGGTGCTATTAGTGACCCATATATTTTCGTGTTTTTGGCACCTCATAGGCTTTACGACGGAAGATGAAGGGATCACTTGGATGATTGAAGCAGACGTACGTGACAAAAGTGTCAGTGAGCGCTACGTTTACAGCTTTTACTGGGTTGTGGCAACCCTGTGTGGGGTGGGCTACGGAGATGTCCACGCAACCAATAAAACAGAAAGACTTTTCTCGATGGCAGTATCAATCTTTGGCGCCAGTGGTTACGGCCTGATCATCGGCAGCCTCACCAAAATATTAGAGAATTGGCATCGCGAAACCACGACTCGTGCTCGCAAACTTAGCATGATTCAAGCATTTGTACGCAAAAAGCGCCTACCTCGCCACCTGAAAGGCAGGCTCATGCGGTACTTTCGCCACTATATCGACAAAACGAGTGCTTTTGACGAACGCGAGCTCCTGTGTGAGTTTTCTCTATCTCTTCGAGGCGAAGTTTTGCATGAGACGTACAAGAACACTTTCTTTCGCATCCCAGCTTTCCAACGGCTCAGCACGCAGTTTGTTCTGGATATGGCAATGTTCATCAAGCCTATGATCGTGGTGAAAGGAGACATTCTCGCTCGTGAAGGCTGTGTCGGTACTGAGATGTTCATTCTCAACACTGGCATTATTGAAGTCAGACGAACATCCCCTGATCACACTGACTGGATTGTAGTGCTTGAAGTTCTTACAGAAAGGGGTGTATTAGGGGAGGCATCCTTGCTTGAGTACGCCCCACATGCCAATTCTTACACAGCTAAGGCTACAAGTGATCTCTTCACACTCCCCAAAGAAGATTTTGACCAACTAATCGAAGAATTCCCTGACGCTGAGCGTGCATTGCTCGACTACCACCAAGAACGCAGCAAAATGTACGATTTCGTATTTGAACAGACGCTGGCTCGCTATCGTATGTACATCGCCACGTTGAACAGCGATCCGGTATCTGAAATGACCGGACTCGAAAATCTGTATCCGACCTTAACAGTTTTGCTTGACGGTGTACTGAAAAGCTATCGGTCATTGCCTCTCCCAGTACTCCAGGCTCTCGATCTTCAGTTATCCATGGGTGTTTCAGTCTTCAATTCGGCTACTGAGAAAATGAATATGATCTGGCTGCTTTCTCAGGATTCCCACGCGGACGTCAAATCTGTATGGCAGCACATGAAGTGGAAAATACTCACGCCAATCAATCCTTTCCATTGGTCGAAGCTCATGTGGGATATCGTCACTAGTACACTTCTTCTATACTGCGCTATCGCTGTCCCATACGAAGCTGCGTTTCTCGGTGTAGATGGGGATACACTGAGCCCCGGAATGGACATCCTCGTTGAGATAATTTTCACACTGGACATAATCATCAATTTACGTACACCTGTGGTTGTTGATCTTCGTGGCGAAGGCCATACTGCTGTGCTGGAACGACGTGCGAGGTGGCGCGAATATCTGAGAGGTTGGTTCTGGATGGATTTCTTGTCGGCGCTGCCAGTATCGGTGGTCGTTGCGATCTCTGATGAATCGATAAAAAAGTGTGGAGGCTCCGGGTCCTGGGTTCTCGTATTGGTCAATTCATTTCGATTGCTCAGGCTAGCGCGAGTCTTTAAGTTTATTCACACACTTCAGCGCGAAGAAAACTCAACAGCGCTAGGAGCGGCAATCGCGACCCACCACAATAGTGCACGTGTTGTGCGTCTCGTTTTTCGTGTGGGGTTTATTGCACACCTCCTGACCTGCGGCTACTTTCTAGTTGCACGTATTGCGCGTAGTGCTAATGGAGGCCCCGGCATCCAGTCTTACTTTTCTCTAGAACAAAGCTCAAATGGCGAGATGTACATTTACTTTCTCTATTGGGCTGTAACGACGATGACTACGGTGGGTTACGGTGATACTACACCGCACAATGTTGCTGAAATTGCCTATGTCTCGGTCGGAGTTCTCATCGGCGCTTCAACCTTCACCTACGTGGTTGGTACCTTGTCCAGTGTCGTTGAGGAGTTGAATGAATCCTCGGACACTTTTCGAACACGGATGGACCACCTCAAGGCATATCTCCGTGAAAGAAAAATCTCCCAACCATTGGCCGAGCGACTTCGAAGATACTACGAATATTATTTGCTGCAGCGGGATGATGAAAACGAAGAAACCATTCTAGCTGCGCTCTCGGATGATCTCCGTAGTCAACTGGTCTTGCATCTAAACCGAGATGTTGTAAGCAAGATCAGCTTCTTCGCGACACAGGACGATGCGTGTGTAAGTTACCTCATGGGCATCTTGGATCCTGAGTTTTGTACGCCAGGCGAATACGTATTTAAAGAAGGACAGGTAGGTCGTCACATGTATTTCCTCGTCAAAGGAGCAGCCGAGGTGGTGTTTAAAGCCGGCACTAGTGAGGAGCAAGTGGTGGCCACGTTGCTTGAAGGAAGCTACTTTGGTGAAATTGCTATGCTCACACGTTCCAAGAGAGCTGCAAGTATTCGTGCCAAGACGTACATGAGTCTCTTTGTGCTCAGTTTGAATGGACTGGACCGAATTTCGATGCATTACCCAGAGATGGCTCACAATATTATCCAGGAATTCCTCAACAAAATTACGCACATCAAGAGCACGTCCGTCAAGCAGTTGGGGTCACTTGTTCAAGAAGATATCAAGCAAGCGCGCAAACGGAGCGGTCTACTTGCAGCTTCTACTTTGGGTGGCTCGGGTAACGCGAACGGAGGGAATTGCGGGGACGGCACGGAACTGCACAACACGCTTGGCGAGCTCGAAAGCATTTTAGGTCGTATTGTTGAGATGTACGGAGGTGGCGATCGCGGCAAACGTAAATCACTTACATGTGTGATGCAGTATTTACACAAGTACCAGTTCTCCATCGACGATTTCCTTGAGGCCGCTGAAGAGTTCAACTACGGGTCTGTGCAGCCTGCAGCTACAAAAAACACTGGCTACCCCACGTCACCGAATGAAGTCCTAAACACCTTGCAGATGCGGATGCGACTGCGATCATCCTTCTCATCATAAAAAGAAATGTCAGCTTTGAGTGGAGTACTATGATGCCAAGTAAATGCACCTGCCTCATGTGGTCTCAGTCTACTGTAGTAAGCTAAGTATCTCGCACAATACGCTTAGCCTCAGTCTCGCCAGTTAACGTCTAGACCCACGGCGAAGATCAGAAGAGATCCAGGCCACCAAAGCTTGAAGAAGCTCTGCGTCATGCTGTTTGAGCTGCTGGTCTACTTCCGATAATGCTCTAGCACCACCATGTTGAGCGTTGTCATGTAGACGCTCCAAGTGTCGAATGAATGAAGCGTGCAAACGCACGCGTAGCAGAGCAATCCAGCGCGCTTCGTCATACCCTCTCAACTCGTACACGATCCAGTCGTCAAGCACAAGAAGCCACTTGCTAGCCACCACGGGGCCATCATCATTGGCATCCATTTCAACGTCCTGTTGCTCTACCGTCTGTGTCTCCACAGAGCCCATAAGAAGCGCCTGTAACAAGGGCGATGGCAATTTGGTGCCATACTTCGCAAGACGCGTGCGCTCAGACTGCATCATTTCATGATAAACGAGCCATTCATCTGGCGGTCCGAACTCGTCCTGTTCAGAGCCATTATTCCGCTTGTGCTTCTGGATATTCGAGGCGGTCCACGCTACCATAGACGCACCGTCCATTTTCACCTTTACCTTCTCTTTCGAAGTCCAGTTGCGACTTACGCCGCCCGAGCGAGTGAATAATGCGTTCGGGTACATGCCAATACTGAGAGCCATCAAGTACGGGGTAATGCTTTCTATGGTAACAGGCACCCTCGCCACAGGAGTAGACATTAGCTGAGTTGCGGGTGAGAGGCCCACCAGTTCCAAATCTTGCTGGAGCTGTCTGTAGATGGAAAAAAGTTGCTCAAGTGTCTGTCGGTGCAACTTGTTCCGAGCACAGAACGCATCCTTGGCCTTAAACGAGGAACGTGCCCGAGCATCGAGGTACGCCTCAAACGCTTTCCAGAGCACAAAGTGATCGCTCTGCAGGGTAAGAGCCGGTGGTGACCCATTACGTGCAAACGCCTTCTTAGATGCATCCACCTGGCGCTGTTCCTCCGGTGACATTCCAAGGAAACTGATAAAAGGATCCCGGTATCCGCTCAGAGTGCATGTGGTCTGCAGGATCGCATCGAAACAACCAAAAGCGTGTCCCCACAACAGCAGCTTTGCCATCTGCACAGAGACTCCGCCGGTACAAATGTGCCCCAAGTGCCACCCCAGCAGTGTCAATGCCTGTATGCCTTTGCCACTGTTGGCGAGTGCGCGCATGTCTTCTAAACGCTGCAGCGAAGCATCAATCGACGTCTCGCTAGGCGCATCCATCGCCTCCAGTAGAAATTCCTTAGCGTCGCGGATGTGGAGCTTCTTCTCGAGCTGGAGAAGCTTGATCTGCAATAGTAGCTCCTCCAACGGTGTCGTCAGTAGCTCGGGCTGCATGAATTCCTTCATAGCTGTTTCGTATCGAGCCTTCGAGAAGAGACGGAAGCAGATACCAGCGCGCACACGGCCAGCACGTCCTGTACGCTGCACACAATTTGCACGTGCCACCCACGTAGTCTGCAGTCCCATCACGAAAGACGAGCTTGAAGTTGCAGCGAGCGCGTGCGCCTGCTTGGACTTACCACAATCCACAACAAACACCACATCCTCGATCGTGAGACTGGTTTCTGCGATGTTTGTAGCCAGAACCAGTTTCCGCTTCCCGTGCGGTGGCGTCATGAACGCGCGACGTTGTTCCTGGGCAGACAAACGCGAGTGGAGAAGAGCAATCTCGTACGTTGATGCTGTAGCCGGGGAATTGAGCAGCGCTCGCTCCATAAAGGAGATCTCTTCCCAACCAGGCAAGAAGACGAGAATGGCTCCCTTTCCGTCGTCATCTAGCGGGAATGCACGGTTCACAAGGAAGAGAAGCTGTAGCAACAGATCATAATCCACAGCTTGATCCTGTCGTAGTGCGTCTAGCTGCTTCATGTATGATGACAGCAGTGCCTCCTTGGCGTCGTCATTAATCTCACTCAGTGCATCTTGCAGAACATTTCCCATGGCAGTGACAGGCACGGAAGCAGGAGCAACTTCTGGTTCAGGCACCGACGGAGCGCCAAAGTCCGCGCTAGGTTCCCCAAAGCAGGTCGCCACGTGCATACCAAATGCTTCTTCATCGGCAAATCCTGCGCCACCACACAAAGGACATTGAAGCCCGTTATTTGCGGAAGTTGCTGCTGATACCTGGTTACTATATCCACCTCCATATCCACCTCCAATACGTCCGACGCGTGAATCGTCCATAATGGGCAATGGTGTACTTCGATCACTCTCCAGCAACGCTAGTATATCTTCGAGAAAGAGCGTCGTCACAGGGAAGTTCGTGCCACCCACCATCTGCAGCACTGGCGCTGGGAAATCCGGTTGAAAGTACTGCGAGAACTTCTCCACCTGGATGGTAGCGCTCATGAGAATCACCTTGAGGTCCGGTCTCTGCTTGAGAATCGACGTCTTGATCAGAATCAACAAGAAGTCCGTGAACTGGTCACGCTCGTGCACTTCATCTAGGATGATATGAGAAAATCCTCGGGCGAGTGGGTCGTTGTTAAGCCATTTGAGCAGCGTTCCTGTCGTACAGAAGATCAATTTCGAACGCTTGGCATCAAAAGATGAGTCAAACCGAATGGCATGACCCACTTCCTTTGGATCTTGCCCAGTGCGTTCACAAGCAACACGCTCTGCAAGTGAGATGGCGCTAATTCGTCGAGGTTGAGTACAGATAATCCTCGTCTCCTCTCCACGTCCTCGTGCCAACGCATCGTCTAGCAGAAACTGCGGGATCTGCGTCGATTTACCGCATCCAGTATCTCCCGATAGAACCACAAGTTGATTTCTCTCCACGAGCTCCAGAATCTGCTCTCGATATCCGTATACTGGCAGCTTGGTTGCTTCCACAGGTGGAGTTCTCACTATCTTGACCTCCGTCCCCTTCGGGTGGCTCGGTAGTGGCTTAAATGGTGACCCCCCGCCTCGCCCATGGTGCCTCTTAGGAACTGAGGCCAATGGACTAAGATCCTTGGCACTCCATGGGTCAGCTCCATTCTCGGCTGGGGCGGGATATTTCTCTATATATGCCCTCAGTACCGGTGGGAACCACTCGACCGTAGCTGCATTGAGCGGCGCAGCTGGAAGCCGCAGCGAAACCTCCTGCATGGCCGCGTTCTTCTTGACTTTGGCCACGTGGATGAAGCGACCAGCGCCCTTCTTGCCGGAGCTCTTGGAGAACAGGCCGTACTTCTGTGCTATCGAGTGGATATAACGCCGCTGTGTGTTATCGTAGCTAGAAGAGAAGCTCATCTCAGTGCGCTCGCCATCCTCTACTAGAGCTTGGAGGGCCGCGTGGATCTCCATGGTGAAGCTCTCGTCCAGACTGATGGCGGGCTCGGACGAGCTGTTCGAGGCTGGTCGACCGTTGGACGGCATGAATCCATTGGAAGGTGACAACCGACCACCTTGTCCCCCACGCCCGCGACCTCGTCCACGGCCTCGATAACCACCACGCCCACGATTGCCACGGGCAGAGACGCCACCTCGAGCCTGCCACCCACCGTTGCGCTCCATTTAGGGTTCGTGGTGACTGGGACGGGATATGATATAATACCCGCTAAGCTTACATTCCAACCAAGTCTCGTCCGTGAAAATATCTATTTGGCTAATCCACCAATGAGATTGCACATTTAGTCTCATTTTTGAATTTTGAAAATAATCACTGCATTCCAACCAATCCGACCATATTTAGATGGATTTTTTTTCAAAATATGTTCCACTTCTTACAAATTATCATATTAATGCATATTCTAAAAATATCAAGAGGTTTCCAACCGAGGTGGCAGTAAGTGGTTGTTTTCTTAGAGACAACAATTTGCAGAGCTGTGACCATGTCTATCGCGTCTTTGGCGCCAGCTAACAGTAAGAAGGCTCGGGTGACGGCGATCAACTCATTCAACACGTTCCTTTCGTCAGAGAGTACTACACTAGATGCAGTTCAACAGCTTATCGACGCTGACAAGACCGGTATTGTACTTCGAATTGTACTTGATAAATATGCATATTCCCTAGCTAGATCGACAGACAAAGTTCGATCAACCAATACGTGTCTTGGCTATTTCGGAAACGTAAAGAACTGGTTAATAGATAAGTATCCACAACAAGGGGGAATAGTAAAGCCGCAGCTGCAGAAGATCGTGTCTGGGGTTGGTAAGTATTGTACCAATCGAGAGGATGGTTTTTTTGAAATGAAAGGCCCCCGTGCTCCAAGCAGGACTTAGAAAATATCGTTCGCCTACTCTATACGTCTGATTCAGCTGAGACTATCTATGCGGATGCGGCCTTGGTCGTGATGATGTGGTATCTATATGGTCGAAGCTCGGATGCAGAGCAACTCGAGAAGCAGCAGCTTTCAATTCTACGTGGTACGCTGTATTAATATGTTTATTGCGTTGAAATATGTCGTGCTAATGCTCGCAATATTTGTTGGGGTGTTTTTCATTCGTTTTAAGAAGGTTAAGACGGCTTTATTACAGAGCATATCCTCGTTCAAGGACCCGTCCAGCTTCTTAATATGTCCGCTATTCGCTTTAGCTGCCACTCTGATCATGCAAAACGCACCGTGCAAATGATTGTTTCCTCAGTTTCTCACAACAAGGCACACCGCGGCAAATGTGGGTGACGTCGAGGAGCTAAGCCTCGTAGAATTTCTTGAGGCAGGCGAAGACCATACGCCCTTGGAAGACGCTCAGCAATCAGCAGTTAGTAGGTCAGTCCCTGGTACACAAGCATACGCGAACCGTTTGTTGGTAAGAGTCAAGCAATTTGCAGATCAGAAGCAGGTGAAGCTTACACATGGACTTACCTTCCACTCGTTTCGTGGTAGAGCTGCCATGCACGCCAACGATGGAAGCCCAGCCGAAAACTGGATCATTGAAAGAGGTGGGGGCAGCTTGACCGCGTCAATAAGGCCTTCGGGTACATGTTGGGTATCACACAGGCCGACCAAAATGTGTCACAACCCTTGTGTGGATGGCGTCCGGAGAAAGGCGCTCGCCTTCCGTGTCTGCGTGCCTTGGAGTACCCTGAGCTAGCCCGCGCCGAGAAGCTCCAGGCTCTGCTCGCTGGGCTTTGCTGATCATGCTTTTAACTTCGAAGAGGAAGTTGTGGAGGTCTTGACAACCACTCTCATCTTGCACTACCCCGACATGGGGTTCTCGCCCGACAGCGCGATCGTTGCCCGAATACGGGATGCCATGTCGGCAGGGGCCATCGGGGAAGCAGAAGTACTGGCACGGAGCGACACGATCCGCCGTGCCTTCATGCCCCCACCAGAGATAAGCAAGACCAGTGAGAGCGAATCCCATTCGGCGGAGGTACTGAGCCTCGTTAAACGCCAGTCCGAGCTAATTAGCGTTCTAATCCTGCAAAACAAGCGCTTGGAGGAACGACTATTAGCTGTAGAGGCAACACTGCACCCACCGTTGGATACAGGATCACGAAGCGGGCAGACTGATGCGGCATCATCAGCTACAAGCTAACCTAAAGCTGCGCATGAATCACAGCATAGCCCGCAAACCGTGCGCCAAACCGTGCGTCCGAAGAAGAAGGACTCGCAGTCGCTTTCGGCAGTCTGGTACGAGTGGTTCACGGCTGAACCACGTGTGTATGCATTTACCATATTAAGGAGTAGTTGTGAGCTCCAAACACACTGTAGATAAGGCCGTTCCGGGTTCAGTTACCCCCAGTAGCATGCCACCTGCCCTGCGCGTTATCATAATTCACAGGATCGGTTCAGCTGTGGCGAGTGCGGGAGCCGCACATTATACGTCTTGGCCAGCCGTACGGCCTGCGCGAGTTCCTGTAGAGCCCTTGGGGCCGCGAGAGCACCGGCGTTCCACGCACCATTCTTCAGCGCTGCCTCGTTCGCCGGCGTGTTTAGAAAATGGCGGTGGGGCCTGAGAGAGCAGGGTTTTTTAATAGTAAATTTTCTTATGTATACTCCCGCGGGACAGACCGCGGGTATGGGCCAAGTCCGAATTTCATACTAGACGTTTACACCGGTATCGGTTGGAGTCCCGGTAGGACAGTTGGAATTTTTACGGTATGGAATATTCCAAATCCCACCCAGATATCCCTGGAACAAGGAATAAACCACGAGGCTTCTACCATATAATAGTTCAGTACATTAAAAGAAAAACTCAGGGCGACTGCATTTCAAACAACAAGCAGTACATCGTTTTACCCAAAGAAACCGACAAAATCTGCGCGTATTTAGTGCTGGAACAAGTCAATAGGCGCCTGAAATGCCCTAAGAGACGAAGAGACTTCACCAGTTGGTGCGTCGCCGTCGTTCTGGAGCACGGTACGCTGACGTCGATTATGGTGCATGTTGTGGTACAATCGAACGTGGCGCAACATGCCGCTGCGAGACGTGTACTCGTGCCGGCAAACGGGGCACTGGTTGGGAGGTAAGCGAAGTTCGTCGGGATCCAGCACAGCAACAATCTCGGTCGCATTGTCTAGACGCTCATAGCCAGGAGATTCTAGATAGCTGTTGTTGTCTTGAGCCGATACTGTAGCGTAGTGTAAAATGTACCGTCAGACGGAGGGCGCATTTCTATGTAAGTGCCGTCTCCAACTCTTCATCCGGCTGGGCTTTCTTTTCCTTCAACACTGCTCATAGAGCAACATGGTTGGATGTCATAGAGCTAGCAAATATCCCGTTAAGTGTCTTAAACATAGTATGCCTTAGTTGCTAGCATTCAGACATCTGTTTATGTCCGTGATTAGAAACTTGCTGGGCTTAGCCAAACGTTGGTACTTATCCTGAACCACAACAATAGCAAAGCACCCGGAAGTGCATCTCCTCCTCATGGCCAATGCCAGTATGTATGAATTGACTTCGAAATAAAAGAATATCCCCTCTATCGAGGGCAATGTTTTGAAGCTCCCTAAAATCTGCTGCGATGCGATTCCAGCCAAATACGCGAATCACGGCCCGATCCTGCACAGCCAAAAACATCGATCCTGGTTGCCGGTCGTAGTCCCAGTAGTCGAAGCCATCCTCCAGGTGGACAGGAAAATCTCTGTGGGGAGCTTGATCAGGTTCGATAGGCAACGACTGGAGAGCCTTCCAACCTGTGGGTTCGGCTGCCGGGAAATAGGTAGCGAAAATGGACCACAGAGACTTGGTAAGATGATCTGCGACTGCGTCAGGAAGGGCAGCTTGACAGCAACATGGGTCAATCACGTTAGTAGAGACAAAAAGGGTTTGGTACTGCAGACGGTTGTTGCACACGTGAGCGACGACTTCTCGATCTATGTATGTAGCATGTCGCTGAACAACGCCCCACGGAGAACCGCGTAGACGTGGCGGCTTTGGCGCTCGTTCGGGGGCTAACATCGCCCAAAAACAAGAAGATAAACATGTCCTGCCTTTTGAATACTTCGATTGGCTAAAATGAGCTTCAGCCAGTTAACGAGGATGGCACTTCTGCGCAGAAACCAAACTATTCACACACAGATGGCCGTGTGTAACTCCGTGATCATCACCACTACAAATCATTATCGATGTTTACGATCAAGGCAATTTATAAGCTGTACATTACCACACAATATACAGTGCTTCGGAGGATTACTTACAGCTGTTTATGGTCCGGTCCGTACATGAAACACTTGTATGACCGTAAAGTACACTCTACGACCAGGCTGGATACTTTTACGAGCAGACCCTTTCGATTATTTTTATACTTGTTGTGTGTCTCATAATGCCTCTCCTTTGCAAAATACCGAAATTACGGCCAGCTTCATATTTACAACCAATTCGACAACCAAGGAGACAGCCAATTCGACAACCAAATTATGTGGTTACCGTTGCTCCAATGCAGATCCCAAGCTAGACTGACGGATTACTTATTACGACATGTATTACGTTCCTCACAATTATCGACGTTAGTAATAGTTACAGTGCGTCGAACAGTGGCCACTTCAGCTTTTATTTGTTTGTTTTAAATACCTGTTGATCGCACTAAAACACTTTAAATCAACCCTCTTACATTGTCTTTTGCTGCTTAACACCATAGTCGTCCTAAAGCGCAGCTACGACTTTAACTCCGACGAAAACAACCGTCCCTTCAAAATCCCTCGATCTCGTACAGCTGTTGCCGAAGACAATAAATAGCATGGCTACAGGTAGCTATAGCTGGAAGTTGGTTCTATTGATTAGTTGACTGCCAGGCGCTGATATAATCTGTGAGGTTCGACGGCCGAGTGACCCGAGGTGCTAAACCGCAAGAGACTGCTGAACTTCGGCCCCAGGAGTTAGACGCCGATCACATGTGTTTATAGAGATAGGAAAATGGTGACCAGCTCGAAAGAGGCCAACATGGGGTCCGAACGGTTAGGGCATGCTCGTGGCTGAAACGGAGGATAGCATGTTGGCTGAGGTAGACTAGTTTTCGGGTTTTGCAGACAACCGCAGAGTGCACATTTGGGAAAGTGCTGATGCCAACGGATTTTTTCACAGTAGCATGATCAATGGAGAACCAGGGTATCGAGCCCTGTACCTCTTGTAACGGGCTAGTTGCTAACTCACACTGGCGACTGGGGAGTAGTGGCAAATTAGACTCTGATTGAATTGACGAGACGGTCTCGTGTGTCGCGACCGTCACAACCATTACCTTGAACTAAGCGCTAATTAGCCACCGCGATACCGCGGTGGCAGGTGTGTGACGGAGGCCCGGCACATCAGCCCCCTCACATAATAGTAGCCACGCGTCAGTTGGCTTTGGAACAGGAACAGCCGGGCGGAGCAGGATGGCAGAGTGGGGCGGGACGGCCGATACCACGACGTACGAAGAGGCACTGGAGAGGTGGGCGCTGCATGACTGCAGCGCAATCATGGACGGCCGTAGCGGCGAGGAGACGCGCAGCTGGCTCCGACGATGGAGAACAACACGAGGTAAGGGTGTCATGGTGTCAGGCATCGTGACCATGCGGTCACTGGATTGGGCGTGGGCCGCGTTCGTAGAACGTTGGAACAAGAAGACCGGCGCTGTCCGGGAGCAGAGCCTGGAGGAGCGTGTGGCCACGCACGATCGGTTGTCTGTCGCGGCGCTGTCCGCGAGACTCTGCCAGATGTCGTACGAGTTGGACCGCCAGTGCTGATTCGCGTACTTTGCTGATGGATGCCCACGCTGCCGCGGGCATCACCTCCCAAGACGCAGCACTTCGGACTGGCAGCGCTTTACGGAAGATGTCTCAATAACCGAGGCCGACCGAGATGTTATTGGCCGCTTCCCTGCAGCACTGCATCAGGCTAACCGCGGTGGACAGTGGAGCCCACGGGAGCATCTGTCACCGGTACGAGGCCTGCCTCGTACGCCGCCACGCAGTCTGGAACGTCAGCGAGGAGGAACGCGCGGGGATCCCTGTTATCCGGCATGGGACCCAGCCAGCGGGCCAAGTAACTTCGATGCAAAGGGTCTGCAGCGTCGCGGTGACGAACGCCGCAAACCGTACGCAAGACCAGAGGGACCGCGAGAGTATCATCGCGAGCCAAGATCCGCTCCACGATATGGCGAACGTTACCGCTCCTATCCACAAAAGGCGTGGGACCATCGCGCTCAAATGGACGGACACAATCGCTGGGAGGGTGCCGCGGATGCGCGGTGTTATGATCGTCATGCCCGTCGACCGGACCAGTTGGAGAGCGAGAACTAAGAGCTGCATCGGCACTTGCGACGTCAGCAGGAGTCGCGCTGGGATCGTTGGGGCTCTGACGCGGGTGATCGGCCTCGTCGCTGGGAATAGTCGCTGGGCGGTAGCTCCGAAGTCTACGACGTAGAAGGTAGGGTGGAGACGTAATGCCGTAAAAGTTCCAGTGTATAAGCATCTCCCAATATCTTTGTCACTGTGAATTGTCTGATGTATCGCGGCGCGAGCTTGCTCGTGCCCGAATTTGTCACTAAAGTGGGTTGAGTACCGGACGTAGATAACAAAACACGATCGCCCGCAGCACACTTCTCCAGGTTCTTGCGTCCTCGTAGATCAGTGTCCTGTTTCTGGCGATCCACAGCGGTTGCGGTCGCGATCGCGTTACTAATATAGTCGCGAACGGTCGCAACATCGTGCTGCTGCGGCTCCGGATTAAGCACAAAGTTGGCAGAAGAAGACACGACCGGTTCTGCGGCTCTCTGACGGCGATGGGTCGACTCGGTCGGCCGGGGTCGATCAGCAACCGGCCGTCCAGTCTGTAATAGCGCGAGGTGCTGCTCTTGTCGCGGTGCTCGTGGTATATGTCGGAGTGGTCCTCGTAGCCACACTTGGAGCAGGAGAACCCGGTATCGCAGAAACCGCCGCTCTCGTCGCGGCGCGCATGCGCACCCCTTGGGCTGCAGTCTTCGCGGTTGTTCGAGCCGTCACTCCGTTCAGTAGTGTGGAAGTGGTGTCGTGAGAACACTCACGGGCATCGTCACGGGCTTATCCGAGCACAGCGTCAGCTAAGGTATACAGATTGGACATCGAGTCGGGAGACGCGGAGGAGTCCGCGTCTGAGTCGGCATCGCCGATCTTGTTTGTCTACCTGGAGCACTCCACACCTAGGAGCGCTGGAACGCGAGAATGTAGACCGCAGTATACGTAAAATGGAGTGAGTCCCGCGGACGCGTGCTCAGCATTGTTGAGAGCGAACTCGACCATGGGCAGGAAGGAGCTCCGCGACTTGAGCAACGTAGCGTAGCTGCGCAACACGTCGTCCAGGACCCGATTCACTCGTTGCGTTTGGCCGTCCGTCTCTGGATGAGCCACGGTTGACATCAACCACCGCGTGCCAAGAGACTGGAAGGGCTCGGACCAGAAGGCAGCGGTGAAGCGGGGATCCCGATCGGACCCCATCGAGGTCCGTAGACCGTGATGTCGATAAACGGTGTCGGTGAATATCGCCACAATCTGGGCTGCGGTGATTGAGGCAGCGACCTGAGCAAGATGCACCATCTTGCTCAATCTGTCGAGGAAAACGAGGATGACAGTGCGGTCTTGCACGTCGCGAGGCAGGCCGAAGACGAAGTTTCTACTCACTGAAGTCCACGCGTCTCATCGAACAGGTAGCGGGCGAAGCGGGTTTTGCTTCGACGGAGCCGGCATTACACGCTGGCACGCTTCACAAGAGGGTAACCACTTCCGCATCCATTTGTACATGTGCGGTCAGTAGAAGTTCCGAGAGACTGTCTCGAAGGCCTTCTCAAGACCTAGGTGTCCGGCCTGCGAGTGTCATGGACGTCGTGAATTTTCCGAGCGCGAAAATCATCGTCTAGCAGGACGTCGATACGTGGAGCGTCGACGCGGTCGATTTGGTACGTCAACAAATCACATGGTGTATCGGTGAATACGACAGCCAGCGGGTCGTGGGTTGGGACAGATGAGGGCTCTTCGTCGCTCTCCGCAGCGGCGCATGATCAGTGTATTAGCGAAAGTTTGTTCACGTAAGAAGTACACACGGAACTTGACGAGCGCGTAGCACATGACCAGGAGCTCCTTGTCGTGGACGGAGTAGTTTTGCTCCGTCTACTTCATCTTACGGGACTGGTAACTCACCACACGCTCGCGTCCCTCGTCGTCGAGCTGCATCAATGCTCATCCAATGGCAAAGTCGCTCGCGTCACAGACCACGTGGAATGGTTTCGAGTGATCAGGCAGCATCAAGGCGGGCGCGGTGGATAAGCTTGTCTTCGCCGCGTCGAAAGCAGCCTGGTGTTCTGAGCGCCACGATCACATGGCATCTGCCTTCAGCAGCTGTGGCAATGAACGAACAGTCGATGCGAAGTACTTCGAATAGTTGTGGAGATACGTCGCGAGCCCCAGCCATGTCAGAGTTGCTTCTGATCCTGGGGGCTCAGGCCAAGCGCAGAGGGCCTCGATCATCTCAGGGTCAGCACGGACGCCTTCCTTGCTGGCCAAGTACCGGGATCTCGGGAGCACAGAAAATACACTTCTTCAAATTGGCGTACAACTTGTTCTCTTGCATCACATTGGAACACCCGCCGCAGGTGTTCGAGGTGAACCTCCACATCCGTCATGCCGCCCTCGGTACGACGGTGAACGAAGATGTCGTAGAAGTAGCTTGGCAAAGCTTCCGACTGAACGGTGAAGGTTGGATACCATCCTGTTGAAGGTGGCAGGGGTATTCTTCAGCCCTTGCGGCATCACAAGCCATTCCCAGAGCATCCCTCTAGCCGTGCTGACAGCAGTCAGCGGCATGTCATCTTTGCCCATAAGGATCTGATAGAACCCGTCCATCAAATCAATCGCGCTGTACCGGATATGGTGTTAGTGTCGTGTAGTAACACGCCGAATATGTAATA
>QOKR01000172.1:0-71406 GCA_016880985.1 Phytophthora idaei | reverse complement strand
TCTGTGGATAGCCTAGAAAAGCCATTCTATGTTCAACATATGTACTATGTACTCTACATAAAGTTATCGACGTAAACATCAGTATCGTAATTTAGCCAATGGGGGCCTCCTTCGCTTCGCTCGGCAGCAAGTTTTGGCCAATCATAATCGTTTTTGAATCGTGATGGCGGCGACGGACAAACTACAGAGATGAGGACACCAAACTACGTTAGTTGTATAGGACTAACCGAGCGCCGCCGCTTCGCGGCGGGGGCACATGCATGTTGTTCTTTCGTTTTGGTGTACATGTATCTTGTGGGTAATGCCTCCGTTCCGCTCGCCGCAGGCTCGCTGCTACTCGCACGTTAGTTCACAATTTTGAGCAAAGGCGGGCCCTTCGGCCCCGCAAGGTTGTACCAGGTGCCGATTTGGACCAACTACAGAGATGATTAGGACAGCAAACTACGTTAGTTGTATAGGACTAGCCGAGCGCCGCCCGCAACGCGGGCGGTGGCGCAACTTGAGTTGTAACCCGTTCTCTCGCTGTTCCAGCTCGCTTCACTACCTGACCACTCCCGCCTTCGCTGCGCTCGGCAGGTGCCAAGCCTTGAGTGCACGCTTCGCTTCGCTCGGTGGAAGGTTGCAGAGATAAGTAACGTGAAAAATCATAACATCTACTTGGTAAATGTAGTTATGCAGTGCAGCGCTCCTTAATCCTTACTCGAAAATCTGCCTGTACACTATGTTGTCTGTGTACACTCCGTCCTCCTCCTCTAGCTGCGGGTACTCGATCAGCACCTTGAACTTGGACTGAGACGTCACTCTCGACAGTGCGACGCACAGCTGACCATGCGAGAAGCAGGGTGTCGACAGATACAGCCCGAGGTTCTGCACGGTTTGCCCTTGCGCCTTGTTGATAGTCATCGCGAAGGCAGGTTGAACCGGAAACTGCTTGCGCCGCAGACGGAAGGGAAATTCGCGCGAATCGCCGTCACTGATAAAGATGATCTTCGGAATGAGCACATGCTGGCCTTGGCGCTCGCCAGTCATGATCGTTGCGTGGATCACGTGGGGCTTGAGTTCAACAATGCGCAGACGCGTTCCGTTACACAGCCCCAGGTCTGGGTTTAAATTCCGCATCATCATGATGGGAGCGCCCTTCTTCAATGTCAGCTTGTGTGGCGGAATACCATTGATATTGACAGTGTGCAGCACCTCCTGCTCGAAGAAATTAACCTCTTCGTCTTCTTCCACAGAGTCAGTCGACAGGTACTCTTGAGATACCCCTTCCAGCCGTTGCCCCACCGCCTCGTTAATGCGCTGTACAACCGCGTTTGTAGTCGTCAAGATGGCCCGGTTAGCGAAATACTCGTCGTTCGCGATTTCAGGATTGTTGATATCCGCGTACATCTCATCAACCATCCGCGTAAGACCTCTCGGGATAGCCCCAGGACGTATATCTTCGTCTTCACGATCCTCGGACAGCTCCTCCACCGGGTTCTCGACCAACATGTCCTTCGGTATCTTGATACAGTTCGGTCCAAGGGCCGGGTTGATCTCGTGTCTCCCCTCTCCCGCTTGAAGAAGAAACTCCGAAAACTCTGCACGCTCTGTGGCGGTACTCTCATTTTGAGCAGACATCACCCGCATGTTTTCCCTCAGATGGAGCTGCTGGAACTTTGGCCACAGCGTGGACGACTTGAGGCAGGCATCGATCGTTTGTGCAGGTGTACCTCTCACGACCACCGGAAGAATCTGGCGGAAGTCCCCGGATAGCACAAACACTTTCCCTCCAAACGGCTCGTCGTCGTTGTCCATTAGGTCACGTAAGGACCGGTCGACAGCCTCCAAAGCGTACCGGTGGGCCATCGGCGCCTCGTCCCAGATGACCAAACTGGCCTTCTGAATTAAGCCCTTCAAGTGAGACTGCTTGTAGATGGAGCATGTCGATGTGTCGTTCAGCTTCAATGGGATCTTAAAAGTGGAGTGGGCAGGGCGCCAACCCATGAGCAGCAGAGAGGCAATGCCACTCGACGCCACCGCAAGCGCGATCTTCCCCGACAACCGCACCTTTGCCAAGATATGCTTCAGTAACGTTGATTTACCCGTACCCCCCGGTCCATCAATGAAGAACAGGGTGTTACCCGGTGTCGGATTATCTACAGCATTAATGATCGTGCTGTAGACAGATCGCTGTTCACCATTAAGCAGATGTTCTTGGTCAACCGTTTCTTGGAGGACATCGTGGTTGTACCCTTCCATTTCGCGGCGAATGAGATTGTTCTGCAGTAGCGAATCCAGCACCAAGTGCGGATACTCACACAGCTGGGAAAGGTCTTCGAAGTGGGCTACAGCGCTTCCGTTGGCAAGCAGCAAGTTATTCAGGCTCTTGAGCGTGTGGAACTTTACCATTTCTTCCTTGGCGTTTCCTTCCAAGCTGCGGTACTTGTAGCCGAAGTCTAGGGAGAGGTCGTCGTAAAACCGTTCCCACAGAGCGCCAACCTCTACGACCTGAGAGTACACGATGCTTGTTGCAAAGAGCTGTCAGAGCTGGTACGGCATCCGGAACTGAGAAACCTCTGTCATGCAGGCAACCCATTCAGAGTCATCCTCAAGATATCTCGCGTGGAGCGCAGCTTCGCGATACGAATCGTAAGTGACGCCATCTACCGTTCGTAGATTTTCAAAGGACGTCGGTCCTTTTCGGTGGCACAACAACACGCGCATGTAGAACCTCTGCATATCCCGCAGGGGCACGTGAATCATCCGGCCGAGGGCTGCTTCGTACCGTTTTCGACGTACCCACCCACCGCTTGGCCTTCATGTCCCGCCGGAATAGCTTGGGGATATCCTGATACAACGTGCTTTTTGCGATTTGATTGTCAGGGGCCTCGCTTGCACACAACTCAAAGAAGCGAGTCAACATTGTGTGTTTACCGCGCGTGACAACTACAGCCGGGTCGTCGCTGGAACGAAACGTGACCATTTGTTCGTTCTCCAAATGAATTGTAAGCTGCGTAATAGCATGCGTTTTGCCTTGAACGGAGTAGTCCAGTAGCCGCATGCAAGCTTCGACCGGAGATATATACCTCGCGTTCAAGAACCGTAAGATCTCGTTGGGCTCTATCTGCGTCTGGTTCCCCTCTCCACGTACGGCTTCCACGGTGATTACAGCCTTGTCCAATCCCTTGTAAACGTACTTGTAAAGGTATTTGACCGCCGTGATCGCCGTGCAGACCTCCACATTGATATGGCAGTTGTACATCTGTGAGAGGTACGGGTTGTACGGAACCACCCACTGGTTGATTGTCTCGTCGTTGTATTCTTTCCCGTTAATTAAAACCACCCCGGCCTCTCGACGTCTTCGTCTGTACACTGGGTACACAGTGACATTGCCTTTTGTCACCTCCGATAGGGGCTTTGGGAATCTCTTTGTGCACTTCCCGTCTTTCATACAGACCGCGTTGGGATATGCAGCCCCACACGGTCCGTGAATCATGCACGTAGTTACTGTTTCGCACAACTGGGGGTTCTTCTCCTTATCTGGGAGCTCGGCCGACACCATCTTGTCAATGATCTGTCTCTTACGCGGCTTATCCTCCTCCGCCAGGATGATCAAAACATGGGCGTGCGGTAAACCCCGCTTTTGGAATTCCACCACGTAGATCCGCGCGTGAACGCGCCCAAGAACGCCTTCGTCCAAGTCTTTCAGTTCGGCGCCGAGTTTTAGCTGCCACACCCGAGCGACAATGTCAGGACGATCCTGAGCGGTCTGTCCATCCGGTATCTTTCCATTATTTCTTCCCAGGTGGGGCTGCACGTCATGGTGACAAATGCGTCTGGTTTCCCGTACTCATGGACGATAGTCATCGAGTCTTGGTACGACTTGTACATGGAACGTGCCCCCGAATGCGAAGACGGCAATATCACTCGCTTGCCAATTTGATTCAGGAAATGGTTGTCTCAGCTGGTCAGGATGCTGCAAGGCACGGGTAGAGCGATTGTACTCCGAAAGCAGTGCTTCTCCTTCACCCAGTACAGTCGTACTTTCGCTCATAAGTGAATCGTTCAACCCGCTATACAGGTCCGCGCGGATCTCCGACTGATGCGCCGCCACCCATCGTAGTTGTTCCTGCTCGCACTTAGCTCGCTGATCCACGCAATACTGCTGAAACAGGCGCCCGCCTTGATGCAGTACGGACTCGTCGTCGCATTTCTGGTACAGTCGATACGTTACGTGTTCGCGAAGAGACATCTCGCGCTTGTTCCTCCGCACGATGTCGCCGTCGTATGTATCAGTGTACGTCCAACCGAGTTCTCCGTACGGAAGCAGTAGTGGGTACTGAAGCGGATCATACGTTGCGTGTGTCTCGAATAGTCGGAACAGTCTGTGGTATTTCGCGTAGAGTATAATATCGCGCGGTTGGTCGAGGTTACCGTCTTCAATCATGGTAGCACCGACTTCGGATACAGTGGGTAAGTTGTAAGTGCCAGACCGCGAGCGATTCTCATGCAAGCAAAACCTGACATCGACAATGTCACCGCCACGCTCACGAAGGTCCCGTAGCCTCTTCCCGAAGGTCAGGAATTGCTGCGCGAGTGGATTGTGCTCCGCCATCATCGTCTCGATGTCACCCAAAGCCACAGGACATAAGTCACTGAAAATGCCTCTGCGACGCGTCGCCCTCTGCTGCATATCGGGGTCCACGATGTATATCTGCGCGAACTTTGGCGTAACTGGTTGGTTCGTGATTGGATCCGTGTAAGGAAGTAGTGAACCGAGATAATGACCCATGGCTCCTTGAATACGATACGTACATATACCCCGTGTTGCCCAGCTACGCTTTCGTCTTGATTCACAGGCTGAAAAGCGCTCCGGTTATTGCAGGGCGACCCAATAGACGTAAAGGCAAACGCCTGGTTGTACGCACGGATGTTTTTGCGAAACGCAGGGTCTTTGTACAGCTGTAACGGGCGGGTTGGCGCGGGCGGAAGAGCTGGAAGTTTGACGGCTTCTTCAAGACAGCAGGATTGCTTTGTCTCTGCTGGCCATTTCCACGCGTTTCAGTGATCACAGACTGTAGACGGAGGGAGTCTATGGTGCCCATCAACGACGTTTGGACCCGTAACCATGGAAGCGTCGAAGTCCTCATGGTTGTGGAGAGCGTGGCCACCGCGAACGCAACAACGACGCAAGCGATCCCGCTCGTCGGATGTAATCAAGGCTCGACTTTCTTGGTGACGAAGACGATCGCGCTCTTGGCGCGCTTCCCGTTGCTCCGGGGTTTCCTCTTCCAGTTGTCGCTCGTACCGAAGACGATTGCGCTCTTGCCGCGCTTCCCGTTCTTCTTGGCTTTCCTCTTCACGTTGTCGTTCGCGCCCAACACGATCGCGCTCTCGTACTCTTTCGCGTTCTTCCTGTGTTTGACCCGCCCGGCGCACTTCTTGATCAGCGTGATCGCGATCACGCTCAGATTGTTGAGCTCTCCAGGCACGTTGTCGCTCGGTTTCTATACGTCGTGCGTGGTCTCGCTGGGAGGACGTCAAGTTGGCACGTCTGGCGCGAGTTCTCTCACTGTATCGTGCCCAAGTACGTTCCTGCTGCGAAGCGGACATGGCTGCGCGCCTCCGTCGAGCCTGTTCAGCTTGGCGCTCCCGACGCTGCCTATGAAGTTCCTCCGGGCCAGCAATAGCTTGTTGCACCACGTGGTCAGCAGAGGGGTCATGTCGGGAATCGATACAAAGCATTGCGTAGCCTGTTCTTTCTTCGCTTGCGGTCTCCAGTTGATTCTTCTTCATCCGGCGACTGGTGGGCCTCTTCAATCTCCTCGATACTTGAGTACTTTCGTGTTCGAGATGCCATTTTACTCGCTACAGTGAAACCAACATAAAATTTAAGCGAGATACGTATGCGACAGGGTGGAAATACAGGTGAAAATTTCTACTAAGGATACCCGGGTTGAAGCGCCAACCATTTTTTTTTTCACGGTACACACAGAGCGGTAGCCCTGCGACCTGTTACCCTCGCTACCTTATTTTAGTAGCTAGTTCCCGATACTCCTCCATACGCCCTCCAGTCGTAAACGATCGCTTCTTTTGAATTGTGTTCTATACTTTTTTTTGTCCCGCACGCACGTTACGAACCGGCGAAGCATCTACCATCCACCGTTGTTCGTGGGCTGCACGAATAACAGATCCGGCCTTACTTCTCTAGGCATCTACCTTCTTTTGTATAATGCGGGCTGCGCAATATACAAATCGGGTTTCTGTTCCTAGCTATTTACTTCCACCATTCTTTATTTACCGCGGGCAACGAGCTAAATAAATCCGGTATCAGTTTATTTTAATTTATTAGCCGCTGTTGTGTTTTTGTCTTTCTTTTTGTTTTTTAACGGCGTGGCTAATGTCGGTATTGACGACTGTTTTGGGAATTTTATTTTTGACCCCTAATTAGGGGCCAGTCCTAATAGAACATGAGCAATCGTCTTATACTGATCTTTGTATGTATGGGAATATCGGTATACCGGCTAATGAGTTTAGGGTTAAAGAGAGCAGGTGTAAGGGTCGACCACCTAGATGGTGCTGTGATTGGTGGGAACTAAGCCCGGTAGTATCCCTCCTAGAACCTTTCTTTTGGAATGGTATTTTTTTACGGTGCCTTAATCGGAGGCTCTCGGCTGAGAGCACGGCAACTCCTTAGCGCCTCGAAACCGGTATTTCAGGATTCCGCGGTCGTATTACCAACAGCGGCGCAAGTGCGGTATTCCCGGTAATACCGATAAAGCTAACCGCCTATACCGGTACGGTGAGCAAAATGGAGCTCCTAGGGCACGGTGCCCGACCACGGACTCGGAGGCGCATGCGGTGTCACCACCACAATGCGCCGGGCCCCAATACAGCCAAAGGCTGACCGATGACTGGGTCCGGGGAGAGGCAGACGGCCCGGCAAAGCCGGCTTTTATCGCCGTTTGTGCTGCCCCTGATCCCGGATTGGGTATGAGACTTCCCATGCCGCTGGCGGGCGGTCATGGGCGCGCTCAGCATCGGGCTCCGAAGAGCAGGAAGGGTGGTCGGGCAAGAAGTAGTGTTTTTATTATTATATAATTGCATACGACTACACACCTTAGTCGTAGTGGGCCCGCGCGCGCCGTGCCGTGTCCTGCCGTGTCCGCGGTCGTTTTAGTAATGAAGTGAAAATGAAATTCAAAAAGGAAATTTTATTTTTGGCCAATGAGAATTGTTTTTGAACCGTTATGGCGGCGACGGACAAACTACAGAGATGATTAGGACAGCAAACTACGTTAGTTGTTTAGGATTACATGCATTGTATTTTGATGGGTTAAAGTTTTACTAACGCCAAGATTAAATCGTAAGCACCACATTGAATCTGGGTCTGCAAAGGTCACCCATTTAGTGTATTATCAGTGTTTTTACATAATATTAGACATAGCTTATCCAAAGCCACGCTTTGCCCTGAACAACTTTTGTATATTACGTTTACTAACGCCAAGTTTGGGTCGCAATCACCGCCCATTCTAGACACGGCAAGTTCATGCGCATCAGCAATGGAAGTGAAAACGGCGCCAACAAAATCACGATGGTCTCAGCAAATTACAACACGGGGCGTGAACAAACGTAGCGCCAGGCCAATGGAGGTGAGCGGGTGTGAGGTCGCGTAGCCAAAGCAAACCCGCGCGGTATTTGCCCAGCGCCGAGCTCCTCAGCGAGCCGAGTACTGCACTCATACTATCGTTATGTCGTGAGCGAAGCGAACCGCCGGGCGCCAAAGGGGCGCCCAGCCAAGCGAAGCGCGGCTGGTCATTGTAGCCGACTTATTGTGAACCGACGAGTTAATGTGAATCCCGATGCACTTTAATTCGACTGACAAATCAATTTTGCTGGAGCCCCAAAAACGATTTGCTGAGACCCCAAAACGATGTGTTTATTTGCTGAAGCCCTTTTAGTTTTGCTGGGACCCCATCCGGTTTTGTTTTCACCCCAAAAGTGTTTTGCTCGCACCCCGGTCCCGCAATGGAATTTAGTACATGTATTATTTCTACAATCCGCTATTACTCCAACCAAGGGAAACAGTAGCTCAGCTGAGATTTTCTCTACCATGCACGATCAACACGTTTCATGAGACATCAAATAAGTATCATAAAGGACTATTACAAATATTACGGCTACTATAATAAATCTAACAAAAATATAATATTAGTAAAGTCCTAAAATCTAGCAAAATCTATGGAAGTATAACCTACCTCAACTCGCTCCCTGTTTGACGCGCGCACACTGACTGCCACTGACTATTTTCTTTTCTGAGTGACCAGGGATATCTACACAACGCTAGCAGAACAAATATTTTTATTTTGAACTTAGAAAGCGGACGATACCACATCAGTACATAGTAGAAAATCTCTACAGTACTTGAATACCGTCGAGTGACAAAATACTTGCATGACAGGGACAAAACTAATGCATACACGTGACAAAACTCATCCATCTCTTAAGTGACAAAACACATGAATTGGCGCGGCACAGTAGCGATCTGTAGCGTGCACAAATACGCAAAATTAAGTTTCTGTCCCGTGCTGGTACAGTACTGTCTGCAAACCCGTGACTAAACAGTAAAACCTCTCGTTGGGTGACCAACTTACGGCGCGCACATTAGAATCCAATTTGGATGGCAAGTACAGTAGATTATGAGTGCGTTACCGTAGTGACTACGCTCGGCAGCACCAACGACTGTCGGAAGATATTGAGTCATTCTGCTATTTGCCAACTCCAGCTCACTTCCCCACCAACGCGAATCCTGGAACAGACTGAAGATGAACCTCAGGCAATATGTCGTTGTTGCTCTTGTCGCGGTGTTCGCCACGTCAATCAGCGCACAGTCGCTCTGTGCGGCGGAAGGGTGTGCGTTAATCACTTCGCCTCACAACGGAATTATCAGCTAGTGCTGCAGTAGGCAAGAAGGAGATTTCCACGCCTGCTGCCGTCAAAGTTGCAACACCGGTAACCCGTGCAAGGTAGAATAGACCCCAAGCGTCAGCGATGCATTCGCTCCCTCATCTCTCTTCGATTACGATGATGTTAATCAAACGTGAAGGAAATTCAACACACTCGTTCTTTGTATTTCCGATCATTTATTAGGCATGGTCCTCAAGGCATTTTGACCGGGACGAGCGAACTGCAAACCCACCTCATCTTTTAGAGGGTGCAGAGATTTCATCGTACGGCCTTATCGACTACGGCGGCAGGGATCCGTAAAAATAATAACGCTGAAAAATATATTGCATATTGAATATTTGATAATTTATTTTCCTCAAAAATATTCTCCAAACATAATCGATGCATATTTTACGAGATGCTTTTCGCCTGAGCGAGCACCAACACCTTCAAGCCAGATACATTGGTAGCCCACTATAGTAGTCAAAACTGCGTTAACACCCATTTAGACCAATCGCATCCCTCCGTTCTCGAGGATTTCGGCCAATCAGAGCCGTAGCTGCCTGCAGGCCAGTCACTTCTGGCGTTTACCCTTTGATTTGAGCTCACTATAGTAGTAAAAACTGCCTCAATTTACGTTAAGCTGCTCCGAGAGACTCTGCCCAGAATTTGATTGTCTACCTTCTACCCAGTGCCCTAGCAACGTTTTGCCGCCATGCCGTCCAACAAGAAGTCGCTCTCCAACAAGCTCGTGGCTGCCCTCATGTTCACCAACAAGTCGAGGGAGGAGTACGTGTGCTCGACTTGCTTGAAAACATGCAAGAGCGCACACGGCTATACCAGCCTGATTACCCACCTCCGAAGCAACCACCCAACATACCTTGAAGATGCTTCTCAGGTCGCCAAGGACCGGAACGCGCTCCGTCTCCGTGTTATCGACGAGGAGACACGGGACATTTTCCGGTGGTATGAGTGGGTTGTGATGGACCGTCTGCCTCTGAATTTCGTCGAGCACAAGATGACGAGAAAGAATGCTTCTCTCTCTCAGATTAGCGAGAAGATCTTGAAATCGTACCTGATGCGCGTGTTCGATGCTGTCGAGGCTAGGGTTTCTGAAGAGCTACCCCCCCCCCCACGTTCGGCATTGTGATCGACGGCTCCACGTTCAGTGGTCGACATTACATCGCGATTTTTGCCGTGTTCAATGACCCTGAGATGTGCAGTGGGACCCCGGTTCAGAATAGCTCCGACTACTTTGAGGACACGGATTGCTACACTCACCGTTTCCTACTCCTGGCTTTTTGCCCTCTTGACGTTGAAGAAGATCTCGGAGCTCAAAGCCTCTTCAATCTGATCGCTGACACGCTCTCGCGGTATAACAAGCCTGGGACGCTGTGCACTTTATGGTTGCCGATAACTGCAACGTAAACCAGTACATTGGAAGTCGTGAGGGTGGTTTACCTATGGTAGGGTGCGCTTCGCACCGGTTCAACTTGGCTGTGACCGACTACCTAACCAGCTACGAAGAGCTCCTGTCAAAAATCCACGCTCTAATGACGAAACTGCGAACCATCAAAGGTCGCGCTATTCTTCGTCGGGTTACAGAGCTTTCGCCTGTGCTTCGGAATGACACCCGGTGGTCGAGTACCCACGCCATGGCACAGCGCTATACAAGGCTAGAGCTCGCTCTCAACTCCCTGGAGCACGGCACCCCAGTTGAGTTTGGTATCCAGCCCCTCTTGCTCCGAAAAGCCGAGTCGGAGCGAGCCCATGCACTTTTGGAGGTGCTAAATGATTTTGAGGGGGTCACGAAGACACTTCAGCGTTCTACATTAACCTTGTCTGGAGCTCGCCGTCTATTTGACCTCGTATGCCAGCGCTACCCACAGCTCAAGTCTCGCCTCTCGCCAACGGCTGCGATCGTTAACTATGTGGCGCTCGAGACCGGTATAGTCAAACTTCAACGGGAGGAGCCGCTGACTGCTGCCGAGCGCATTGCCTGTGCGGAGTTTCGACGTGTCAACCCTGGAACAACGGATACAGCCTCTTCAATGCAGTCTACACCAGAGCTTTCATTGGTCCAGCAAGCGTTCAAGAAACGCAAGACCTCGAAGCGCTCGCTCTACAACGATGTAGCCTTCATTCCACCCACCTCTAACGAGTGTGAAAGGTTCTTCTCGGCGGTAAAGCTGGTCTACACGGACCTGCGGAAGCGTCTGGATGCTTCGACGCTGTAGATGCTAATGTTCCTCATGTACAGCAAAGACATGTGGGATGTGTACACTGTCGAATCGGTTAGATCGTAGGTAGCATATCATGCACACGCACAATGCCAAATAATTGCATTAGTCATTCCTCATCAAGTTCGACCACCATTAAAATCTCTACGGAATACTCCCCTTCGCTGTACGGCGGCAAACTCAGGTTCGGATAGGCAGTTCAGGATAAAGGTGTCTGGTCAGAATCTACCCTGAAAGAGCAAGATGCTGTCGACAAATTTCTCGACCGCCCGACGACAGTAGACTGCGGATCAAGTCGGGCCAATAGAGATCTCCGTCTAGCACGAATGTACAACAATTGGGAATTTTCTTGCGACAAACGCGTATAGATATGCCGCATGACTCGACTTCAATCTTGCCTAGGCGCAATCATAACGATCGGTTCCTTTTGTTCATCCAAATGAAGATGGAGGCAGAGGTGAAAGAAATTCGATACCGTATTTCGCATGTAGAGAGCTGCACCCCATGTTACAGATAAAGAAAACCCTCTAAAACCGCATGGGCACCCAAAACTATAAAATTTCAAAGACATACAATATGCTACACTACGGCTTCTTCTACGATGCGGTCGAAGTCTTGATCGTCATCTACGGCAAATGGAGTATTTTCTGCGATTGAGAGTTTCTGCAGCTCTGAAATTAGAGACGCAGCAGCTAGGCACTCCTTGTCAAGGTGCAAATTGCACTTCTTGTACCCATTGGCAATGGTTTCGGTGCTCAAACCCTCCCAACTCGCAAGAATCCAGTTGCATATCCCTGACCGCCCTGGAGGCACAAGCTTGAACTTCTTTCCTTGTTTGCGCGGTCTCCAGACTTGCTCTTGCAAGTCGTCAAGCCAGCACTGCCGCAGTCGAGCCTTGAGGGGGTGGTTCCATGCTACGCCAGCAGGTTGACAAACTGACGTAGCATGGGGAGGGACTTTTAGTAGTACCACATTGATCGAGGCAGCATAGAGAAGAACCTCAGCCGACCAGTGGCCGCCAAAATCATCCCAGAGGAGTAACACGGGCTCCTCCGGGGGTGATCGATTTGCGAAATTAAAACGTAAGAACCGCACTGATAGCGGAATGCCGCAAAAATGGCGCCAAATTCGAAGTTGGTGGTGGCGGCGGGGTATCGGTTTTGACGGGGTATGGGCAGTGCATCTCTCTACATGCGATGAGGCCTCGGTAAAATGTCGAGCTGTAATTGGTTCCGATCAAGGTGTAGCTCATACAGTATGAGGGTGCAGCTCTCTACATGCGAAATACGGTAGTTGTCTCTCACAACCAGGAATAGATAGTAGACCTAAAATAGTACTATCTTTTAATATGACAATAGTACTATTCATATAGTACTATTATACTGGCAGGGCATTTACAATATTACATAGATATAGCTAAAGTAGCAGCATATTTGCGTTATTAGTACTATTTCACATCCGTATACACGAAATGTGATTGGCCAGCAAAGTGGTGAACTTGTGTGGTGCACATGCAATCCTGACCGCAATCAAGTGGAATCCACATCGCAAGATTCAGCATTTGCCTCACCCTGAGTTTGTGCATATTCTAGAAAGTCAACAGATGACTCAGCGGGAGGTCAAATCTACAGACGAAAGCGGATGCCTAAACTGTCGTTGGACATTATCGCTGCTCCATTTCTAGGTTCGCGAACAAAAGCTTCATTTCGAGACATAGAAGTGAAACGTAGCGCTATTTTGTGAATCGATCGCAACATAGGTCATCTCTGTACCAAGGGAATTTTACTTCAGACCAAATTTCGCGATCGAATTTAACCTTCCGCGCAGGAATTAGGCCCAAAGGTCTCTCTAACACAAGCTCGCAGCTTCAGTACTAGCTGTGGGCAATGAGCACCTAGCTGATGAACCCGTATACGGGCTATTTTCGTAATAAAAGTGTAATATCATAACTTGCTCATTATGATCGATCCGTTAAAGAATATGCTAGCTGCAGCTAATGAATGCTGACCGTCCGAGTTCGTAGCAACAAACTTCAGCCGGTGCGATCTTAATACCCTTCAACGCTCAGGAATAACATCGTCGTGTTCATCCTTTTCACTAGGGCTGATTCATGTATTTATGCACAGCAACTTCTCCAGCGGTTCGACCATAATGAGCAAGTTGAGTTGTTAAATTGAGAGTTGTGCGCAGAGAACCGATTACATGCACTACTGAAGCGCAAACAAACCCGATGTTTTGGTGGGGAGAAGTTGTGCACTATTCAGTGCGATTGGCATTGCGGAAATGAAACCAAATATTAGACACGATGCAATTCTGAGTAATAGTACTAAGTAATATACTTTGGCTAAAAATTGCGGTACTATCAATCCCTGCTCACAACAGTTATCTTCCGCATAGATAGCTTTTCTTCGTACTTCGAAGTAGCGAGTAAGAACTCCAGGACATCGTCGACTCACCCGCCGAGTATCAGGAAGCCCCAGTACTCGACGTTACACAATGTAGCCAACTCAAAAACAACGCCGATTGGCTGAAAAATGCCGTGTTCGTAACGGTTTTCCAACTTGCCGCCATTCCGGTGTGTCAAGCTGAGACTTCAGCCATGCACGAGGCGGATGAGAGCGCAATGACCGGCATTGTACACGACAACAGCTTGCTCAATAGTCAGGATGAGGCGGTGGATCTGGCGGCTTTGACTCGCGCTCTGGATGCCGGACAAGTGGACGTGGCGGTGCATTGGCTGCAACTTCTGCTGCTCTCGCGGACTGGAGACCAGCCGACACAGCACAGCAAGACTCTGAAGAGCTCGAGAGTTCGACGGCTTAAAACGCTTCAGAATGCGGTGGCGCAGATGCTCGACGACTATGAGAAACACACAGAAGAAGAAGGATTGACACTACGTCCGGGACTGGCCGTGAGGACTGGAGATTTAAGCTGCGAATTGTCGTATTCACAGCTGCAAATGTTCGCGTTGCAACGCCTACAGCCGAGCAGTACGGCGTACAATGTGGTGCGAGCTTTGCTGCTCCGTGATTTGTCTTTGGATTTAGCCGCCTTGGAGAGCACTTGTGACGCGCTGATGGTCAAGCACGAGGCGCTACGCACGTGCTTTGATGTTGACACGAATGCTGGAGGGCAACCGAGGCAAATTGTGCATCCGTTGGCGCATTTTAGAGGTGAATTGGGGGTTGTTAGAGTCGTGCAGACTGAATTGTTAGGGTCAAGTTGCATAGAAGAGAGCTCGAACGATGCGGAACTTGCCGCTTTTGTGGCGAAGACAATGGATGAACCGTTTGATTTGGCACGTCAAGCACCGATTCGAGTGTACGCGTTTACGAGTTCGGAGAAGAAATCAACTTCGCCATGGATTCTTGCAGTAGTTCTGCACCATATTGTGGCGGACGCAGCCTCCAGTCAACTCTTCTGGAGCGACTTCTACGAACTTTACGCGCGTTTCCTGCACAAAGATGACCACGTTACGATACAAGAGTTTGTGCAGAACCTGGAGACGAAGACATGTAGTGCCGTTCACTTGACCTACCGAGACTTTGCAGTGTGGCAACGTTCGCGAATACGGTCCGGTGTGACGGCGCCGCTGTTACAGTATTGGACACAACAGCTGACTGAGGGTGGGGTACCTCCACTACTTGAACTTCCCTTTGATCATTTACTTGACGGTCGAGAACCCAATGTACCAGAAATGACCGCAACCAAAGGCGACATTGTCGTCTTCAGATCATCGTCCGCGCTGCAAAAGGCCTTCTCGGATCTCTGTCATTCCCAGAGCGCAAGTATCTTCATGGGCCTCCTCGCAGTGTTCTATTTGATGATTGAGCGCTTATCTGGCCAACAAGACTTTGTGATCGGCGCTCCTTCTTCCGGACGTGAAGCTGCTGAACTGCAGAATGTGATGGGGTACTTCGTCAACACCCTTCCGTTGCGTCTTGGTGGAAAAGCCACAGGAGATGAAGATTTCAAGAGTTTCCTGAAAAATGTCCGCGAAGTTGTGCTCGGTGCCTACAACAACATGGAGATTCCTTTCCACAAAGTACTCGAGCACTTACGTGCTTCGTCTCACAGCAATGGCGACGTTGAACGAAGATGGCAACATCCACTTTTCCAGGTTATGTTTTCATGGGAACAGAGTGACGAAGGTTCGAGTACCAAGTACACAGAGCTGGTATTACCACACCAATCTGCCAAGTTCGACCTCATGTTATCCATGCGGTATCGCCACCTTAACGGAGGTACAGAGCGTGTATTAGAGGGATCGTTAGAGTACCCCACAGCTCGATTTGCACGAACAACTGTCGAACGGTTCACGAGATATTACCTGGAATTATTGGAACAAGTGACGAGTTCACCGACTGTGTTAGTGAGATCGCCGTCCATTTCCATGCTCTCTGAGTCCGAACGGGAGCAGCATGTGTCTGTATGGGGCATGCCAAAGTCTCCAACTCTACCTCGACCGCCTTCATATTTTTTAGACGAATGTGTGTGTGCTCAAGTGCTGAAAACTCCAGATTATCCAGCACTGCACTTTGAAGACACACAGTGGACATACAGAGAATTGTGGAATTACAGCGGACGTGTCACTGAAGCGCTGTGTATGCTGGACATTCCTGGTTGTTCCGCTGAGCTTCATATCGGTCTGCTATTGGATCGAGGATTGGAAAATGTTGCAGCGGTGATCGGAATATTGCGCTTGCAAGCAGTTTTTGTGCCGCTTGACCCGGAATTTCCACGCGAGCGTCTGCGCTATATGGCTCGTGATAGCGGCCTTCAAGTGATCATCACACAGCGTAAGCACGCAGCAATTGCTACGTATTTACCGTATGCAAGAGACTCAGACGACGAATCCTCACCACGGGTGTTATGCTACGAAGATGTCGATCCTCTAGCCTCACAGAGTAATGGGTACTTGTATGCAAGAGATCATGCCTTTACGAGGTTACAGAAGATACAGAAGCGGGATTCACGAGACTCGGATACAGCAACCGCATATATCCTCTACACCTCTGGGGTAAAATATTTTTTCTTATTGAAATGCTTCTTTTTACTTACCAAAATTATATTTTGTATTAGTCGACAGGTAATCCGAAGGGTGTTGAGGTACCTCACGCTGCTTTGATGACTACTCTATGGTGGACTGTACGCACGTATGAAGTGACTTCGAGTGACGTTTTCCTCCAAAGCACATCGACGACACTGGATGGCTCATTGTCTCAGCTCTTCTCGCCTTTACTCGTTGGCGGAAGTGCACGAATCACTCGTCCAAAGGGTCTACACGAACTGCACTACATGCGAAATGTGCTTCGCGAACCTCCACGTATCACGTTTTGTGTATTTGTGCCGTCATATTTCGCGCTGATCGTGGACTATTTGAGTGAATGTGGAGATAATTTCCCAGCGTCCGTTAAGCACGTTATACTGGCGGGTGAGGCTTTTCCGATTGAACTCGCACGTCAATTCTACAAGAAACATCAAGCCAGTTCTACGTGTCTTGTCAATGAATATGGACCCACTGAGGCGTCGATAACTTCAACAGCTTTTCGTATGCCCCGAGAACTGGCTTTGCAGAATGATTCAACTGTTTTTGATAGACTACAAAACGTACCAATCGGAAAACCGATAGACAATCACCCGGTGGTTGTACTGGATACTCAAAGAAGACTTGTTCCAGTGAACGTTCCTGGTGAATTATACATTGGTGGAGCGGGTGTTGCTCGTGGCTATTGGGATCGTCCAGATCTCACTGAGAACGCGTTCATTGTACATGCAAAACTTAAAGAAATCGCGTCACTGCAGACGCGAGGACGTTGGTACAAGACTGGAGATTTGGTGAAATGGTTACCTAGTGGCGATTTGGTATTCCTCGGACGCACAGATGCACAAGTGAAGCTTCACGGGATGCGGATAGAGTTACAGGAAGTACGCAACGTTCTACTACGTTATTCAAGCATCAAATCGGCCGAAGTACTGTCAATCCCTCAACTGAATTCTCCAGGTCAGAAACAAGGCCACGTATCGTCGACTCTCGTAGCATTCATCATGCCAGCTGACAACATCAACGTTTTATCAACTGGAGAGGGTTATTTAACCGAGTTACGCGCGTATCTTCGTGAACATCTTCCGACGCACATGGTGCCGCAATCGATTCAAGTTGTGAGTAGCTGGCCACGTACTCCTAATGGGAAGATCGATCTTAGGGCGCTGGCTAGTTGGGCTGATTCAAACTCGGAAGATACTCGTCCTTCCAGCACTGGAGAATCTAGCAATGGGTCAACCATTACAGTACTGTTAGCTACGGACATTTTACGGCAGGTTTGGATGCAAGCTCTCAAGCTTGAGCACCTCGATGATGAAGATATGGACGGACGTCAACTCGAGTCGAGCTTAATGTCCAAGTCTTTCTTCGAATTGGGCGGTGATTCCTTGGCAGCTATCCGCGCGATTGCGCTTGCACAAACACGAGGACTGCCACTAGCTCTAGAGCAGTTCTTCTGCACATCGTCGCTGCCTGAAATGGCACGAAGCGCAGCAGCTTCCATAGTGGATTTACGTCAATGGACGTCAGAGACGCTGGTGCCGCTTAATTGGCCCACAACGAAGAAGACGCGTACACTTTTCCTGTTCCATGACGCTAATGGCACTGTCTGGAAACTGCTGGAGTTAGCACGACAATTGCCATTCGCAGTAATTGGAGTTCAAGCTATTAGCTCTAAACCCTTCAATATTGAGGAACTCGCTAAATTCTACTGGAAGAACATTCGTGCGCGTCAAAAAGAGGGTCCGTATGCTCTCGGTGGCTTCTCGTTTGGCTGTCGTGTAGCCCACGAAGTAGCACGCTTGGCGGTGCGTGAGGGGCACAAGCTGTTGCCTCTCATTCTGCTGGATGGACTACCGTTCGAGATTCCAGGCTCCAAGCACGTTACGAAGGAGGAAAAGGCAGCGACTCGCCTTCGGATTGAGCAGTACGCTCGTGAAGCATTCGGTGACGCGCTGCTACGTCCATTCGGGGAAATTATCGCAAGTTCTGCGCGATGGAAGAAGAATATCAACCGTACGCGGCGGCAGAAGTGGAGGCTGCATGGTCCAGTTCACAGCCGTCAGTGTGGTTACAGGCTGACTTGTACATGACGCAGCGGTGGAGCGCAGATGTCTTGCAGTATCGAGCACTCGGTATTGATATCACACCTGTGGCCATCATTCCACACTGTACGCATCTAACAATGCTACGGCACCCTAGTGTCGACGTGATAGCGCGAAAGATACGGCAACGCAGTAGCTTTTAGAGCGTAGAGATAATTTTCTATTCCTTATACTGGAAGGTGAAGGTTTTTGACTACGCCACTGCCTTGAGAAGTAGAGAACGATGACAACGAGTTCAAGAGACCCAGAGCAGCAGTTATCGTACAAGAATTGCGTTCCTCACGTGAGTAGCGTTCAGTCGTGTTAGATGTCTCATGCTGTGGTAACTCAACTCGTGCTGATGTGGCAGATGGACGCCTACCTTGAGTCTGTGGCGATTTCAGTGGATAACCCCGCGATTTTGCTGGAGAGGAACGAAGACAACCTTCTCCGTGTGCTGCTTCCGGCATCGTTGTGCCAGCATGGTTCTCCGAGCCCATTGGACGAATCACTGTGACCAGCTTCCTGAATGACATCATGGGCCAACTTTAAGTCCATGCCGGTGGTCGATGAGGCCAAGTCTGCTTTGCGCCGAATGACCTAGGTCAATTTTCAAGCGTCATCTGTTGTTTGGTTGAACCATTCAAGCCGACCCGTTCATTCAGCACTGCCTCGCTATCATACCGAGACCTGATGTGGTGGTAACTGTGGCTTGCTTAAGTGAGCGCAGAACTGCTGCACACGCAGTTACGTTGGACCACCAAGATCCTAATGCCCGAGGTGTGAGAACTTTCTACGGTTAGGATCGCATGTTGCCTGAACTCGCAAGGTGGCCAATTCAAGTTCAGTTCCTCAAATGGAACAACCATATCTCTATTTCAAGTCTTTTTTAGCCGAAGAAGCAGATTCACGTACACTTGAAATTGGTCCATGCCAACGCAAAGATGTACTACGGGAACTGGTTCTACATGCCTGTACAAAACAAACAGATACGAATTCGACTTATCAATCGAAAACGATAATTTGATTGGAGCTGCGTGCACATCATGGATTATGCACGTTGTAAGTGGTATTGACATCGTAACTGCGCATCCAACGTTGCGATAGATAAATCGTAATCTTATGAAATCAACTGGAAGGTGAAGTTTTGTTTTTGCTACTACGACAACGCCTTGTCCCAATGACATTTCACAATTTCCCGAGTTTGCGCGCACAAGAAAACAAAGATGGCAACGAGTTCAAGAGACCCTCCTTTATTGCTGTATATGTGTCATCTTGGGTTCAGATCATGTTGTATTCGAACACAGTGCGTTATACATGTATCAATGATTTATTGTGCTTTGCAAAGCTTTTGTCGTTTTCACTTAGCTGGATCCTCGATTTATAATAAAGGGAGGTCGTTTTATAAGTCGAGGTAATAAAAAGTGACAGATCGATCTAGTTAGGTTGACTAATAAATCAAGCTAGGACAAACCAAATCGAGCGCTTGTAGTCGATTTACGACAAATCGACATCGATCTCTTATAAAACGACCCCTTTTGCGTATTTGAAACGCAAATCGAGGACAGATATAATAATTCCAGGTCTGCCTTTTCAAATCTGATTTTTATGCCTGGCTTTATGCTCCGACCATGCTCGATCTAAGCCATAAAACGGAGCGACATTCCATCTGCAAAGCACAATATATACACCATGATATCGAAATGCCAATGTACCACAGCTCCATCCGTTTTCACGCATTTTCTTCAGCGCTCCAGCATCCAGGGACAGCACCTCCAACTCAGTGTTCCAACTGGCTGTTTTAGAATACCAGTAAGTGTCAGCTTGGTCTTAGCAGCCACCAGCCTCTCTCCAGTCTCTTTTTCTCTCTCGCCTTCTTGGGCGCAGGCAGAACTGCGCCATCCAACCCCCATCACTTTTATCGGAAGCAACTTCCTCGGGCTCTTCCTCGGGCTCTTCCTCGGGTTCTTCAGAGGCGTCAACTTCGTTCACCAGTGCATTCGCATCCGTTGTGGGCGGCGACGTCTCCGCCTCCGTCTCGATATACCACTCGTCTGGGTCAGCTCCGTTCTCGCCATCAAGATCAGAATTCAGGGTTTCGTCGTCGAAAGATCCGTCTTCAAAAGATGGCACGGGTGGTACTTGCGTTTGTGTAGGTTCGATAGTGTTTTTGTTTAAACAGCATATATTAATAATACCTCGACTTATAAAACGACCTCCCTTTATTATAAATCGAGGATCCAGCTAAGTGAAAACGACAAAAGCTTTGCAAAGCACAATACGTCATGTTCAAATACTGATCAAGTTGTTTAGTATACTAGATCCTGCGTCACATCCTACAAGTGAAGAACCGTTCCTGGAGCTGTACTCTGGAGAATTTGGACCCACAGAAACTGTGCAGGAGCATGCTGCTTCTCCTCTGAAACTATTATTCTACTTCATGCCGCCCAGACTTTGGCTCAGAGCTATCGTACAAGAATTGCCTTCCTCAAGCGAGTGCGTTTCGTCGTGTTAGATGTCTCTTGTGCTGTGCTAACTCAACTCGTGCTGGTGCTGATGTGGCAGGTGGACGCCTACCTTGGTTCTGTGATGATTTCAGAAGATAATCCCGCGATTTTGCTGGACAAGGACACTGACTGCACCGGGACGCACGGCTCAAAGAGTCACTAATACTAAGTTCCTTAACTAGAACCCTTAAACAGCCCAGTAATGAGGGCACAGGAGTTATTAATAACCGTAAGAACTCTTCGCTTCAAAACCCAGAAGTGTTTTATTTATCTTTATTGCGGCCAAGCCGCCTACGGTGTAAATGTATGTGTTTAACTATCTAGCATAGTCAAACCTAGTCAACTACATATCGAATGGCTTTCAGTCTATGTACTGAGAGTCTGGTTAACTCTCCTAGATATGTACTGATAATATGTTAAATCTCGGTATTGCGTACCCATTGTGTGTAACACACACCTGGTGTAGCCACCAGCCCGCGTAACCATGTTACACAGACAACCTTCTCCGCGTCGTGATGCATCGCTCAACCAGAATGGTTCACCAAGCCCATTGGACGGATCACTCTGAACAGCTTCGTGAATGACATAATGGACCACCTTGAACTTCATGCGGGTGGTTGATGGGGCAACGTCTGCTTTGCGCCGAACGACCTAGGTTAATTTGCGAACACATTCAGTTGTCTGATCTATACCATTCACGGCGACCCATTCATCCAGCACTGTCTGGCTAGCATGCCGAGAGATGATGCGGCGATGTCTGCGGCTTACTTAAGTAAGCACGAAACCGCTGCACACACCATTATGATAGACCACTCAGCACCTAACGTCCGAGATAGGAGAGCTTTATATTGTTTTGATCGCATGCTGCCTGAATGCATATGAACTTCAGGAAGTCAATTTAACCAAACATGTAAGGGCCTGGTTCGCGCGTCGGGGTCAGGTTATCTAGAGGGCTTGGGCAAATCATCACCATTTTCCTTTTAACTTGGTTCTCTATCGAGTAAAATGGAGGGCAATTTTTAAAATACCCATATGCACTTTTTAATGGGTCGAGCAGCCAATCAGATCTCTGCGTGGAGGCCTAGATAACCGGCGCGAACCAGGCCCTAAGTATTTTATTCAAAATAAAAATTCTAAACGATATTTCATGTCCTGAAATGATTGCAGACATATCGTGATATATGTATTTTTTAAACCTCAAAAATATTACGGTAATATTTGAATATGACCGCGAAATTAAAAGGGATGGTAATAAAAAATCTCAGACAAATAAATTGACAAAGCGGTATGCTGCTGCGTGCTCGTTCTCCTCTTCTGCGCCGCTGCGCTGCATCGACTCGATCTCTTTCAGCTCTAGTCGACTCGAAATGGGTGCGCAACGCACAGGAGACTGGGAACCCGGAGCTGCTGCTTCTGGACTGCAACCACCCAGCCTCTTACCCTCGCGGCCACATCCCCGACGCTATTCCCCTCACATTGGCCTCATCATTGCTCAAGGACCCGACGCCGCAGTCCACGGGCGTCGTGAGCTCCCAGCTATTCGCGGACGTCATGGAGGAGCTGAAACTCCCCAAACACGCGACGCTCGTGTTCTATGACGACGAAATGAGTCTCAAGGCCACGCGCATGTGGTGGGTCTTCCGTCACTATGGCTTCCCACTCGAGCAACTTAAGGTACTGGACGGAGGTCTCCAGCAGTGGGTTGTCGACGATAATGCAGTGGAGACGGGGGAGCCTGAAGACCGGGAAACGCCCTCGGCGCTCTGGGCGCAACCCGTGGACACGAAAAAGCTCGTGGGGTTTAAGGCCGTGCAGGAAGGTATCGCGGACCCTGCCACGCAATTCGTGGACGCGAGATCCCCGGGCGAGTACTGGGGTGAGGATGCCAATGGTAACGCACGCACAGGCCACGTCCCCGGAGCTGTGAATTTTAATTGGATGGAAGGCGTGGATTTCATCCAAAACGGAAAGTTCAAAAGCAAAGAGGAACTCGACAAGGTGTTCATGGACATCTTCCACCTCGACAAGGAGAAACCAGTGATCATGTACTGCCAGCGTGGAATTCGGGCTGCTCACACGGCGTTTGCGCTGGAGCAGGTGATGGGGTTCAAGGACGTCAAGATCTACGAAGACTCGATGCTGCAGTATCTCAACCGGGACGATTCCGAAGTGGTGCAGCAGTAAAATGGCGGCGTGCTGTGCTAGCGAAACTAGTTCTTCATATGTAGACCGAGGAATATACACTAGACTAGCATCAGTATCACGAAACACGTGATTGTAGTATGTTTCGCCGATGAAGGTAAGATATTGTAACAGTCGAAGCGCTTCCACGTTGGACGAATCATTTCTTTTTGTTAGTAGCAAAAGCTTAATCAATAGTCTGGAAAACTCGTACTGTATTGACGCATCTTACGAGTTCATGAGCGATCAGGAGTCTCGCGATACTTACGGAAGAACGCTTTCCTTCATGGGACAGTAGAAGCTGGGGCGTTCACCGGCGCTGCTGCCGCCGAGGTTCCATGCTCTATTAAAAAGACTACCACATCAGCTATCGGCATGCTAGCCAAGCAGTGCTGGATGAACGGGTAGGCTGCGATGTTACTGCTAAGAATTCTTGCATACTGACCTTGGTCGTTCGGCGCAAAGCAGACTTTACCCTAGCGACCACCGGCTTAACGTCCAAGTTGGTCCATGACGTCATTCACGAAACTGCCCACTGTGATCCGTCTAACGGGTTCGGAGAACCATGTTGGCACAGCGATGTCAGTTGCAGCGTTCGCCGCCAATACGAAACTGAGGAGGTTGTCTTCGTTCCAGTCCAGCAAAATTACGGGATTATCCATTGACACAGTCACAGAAGCAAGATAAGCGTCCACTGCCACAAAGGAAAATGCTAGGTCAGCACAGCACAACGAGCACCAAACACGACCAAACACGACCAAACGCTTCTCACTTGAGGAAGGCAATTCTTGTATGCTCTGGGTTGCTCTGTCTTTTTTCACTCACGGCAACTTTAATGACAGCAAATGACCTTCAACTTGACCTGTCAGAACACATAATTGAATTAATTTGAATTCGGATTCAAAAGATCGCGTGTTGACATTCTTGAGAAGTATGGACCGTGGTGACGACATTCGACGCGTGGTGCTCGTCACTGGCGGCACGGGGCTCGTGGGTCGAGCGTTGCAGGACGTCGTAGCAACCCAGGACTCTTCCCGGGAAGAGTGGCACTTTGTGGGCTCGAAAGACGCAGACTTGCGCGATCCCCAGCAGACTCGCGAGCTCTTCGAACGTGTACAACCCACACACGTGCTGCACCTGGCAGCACTCGTGGGTGGTCTATTCCATAATTTGTCGAGAAAAGTGGACTTCTTCCGAGGGAATATGGCCATCAACGACGCGGTGTTGCAGTGCTGCCAGCAATTCCATGTGAAAAAGCTCGTTTCGTGTCTGTCCACGTGTGTCTTCCCGGCCAAGACTTCATACCCTTTGGACGAGACGATGCTGCACAATGGCCGAGCTCACAGCTCCAATGAGGGATACGCCATGGCTAAGAGACTCATTGACACTCTCAATCGCTGCTACGCCGACCAGTTCGGATGCAACTTCACGTCCGTCATCCCCACCAACATCTACGGACCACACGACAACTTCAACATTGACGACGGACACGTAGTGTCCGGACTCATTCACAAATGCTACTTGGCTAAGCGAGACTCGACGCCATTCGTCATCTGGGGAAGTGGCAAGCCACTGAGGCAGTTCATCTACAGTCATGACGTGGCGAGGTTGATGCTGTGGACGTTGGACCACTACGACAGTGTGGAGCCACTCATTTTGTCTGTGGGCGAAGAGGACGAAGTGCCGATTAGCGATGTGGCACAAGAGATCGCTGCTGTGATGGATTTCAGAGGAGAGATCGTGTTTGACACTAGCAAAGCGGACGGTCAGTTCAAGAAGACAGCGAGCAATGCGAAGCTGCGTCGTTTACTGCCGGATTTTCAGTTTACACCGATCGACAAAGGTTTGCAGCAGACCACAGCCTGGTTCGAGGCGAACTACGAGAAAACACGGAAATAGTGGGAAAAAACTTGTTCATGTTTGCCTGCTAAATTCCTACTCAGAATAAAGTCACCTCATCGACATCCATCCACGAGAAATTTGTAGGAATATCATCGTCGTCCGTGTCCGAAGCATGAGTTTGGTACAAAATCTAGAGGCCAGGCAAGAGCCACGATATCGAACTTCTCGAATGAAATGAACTCGAGTATCGTGCACATTTCACTGCACCAACATCATTTATTGCGTGACACTCCCCACTTTGTACTAATAAGGATGTACAGATACAACAACGTCGGTCTGGAACAGCATTTGGTACTTCCACCCAGAGTTTATAGACAACGATGACATCGAGCAAGCTATTCAAAACAAACGCGGATACTGCCTTTCGCCTCGTGAAGAAATTTTTGTTCAGCAATTCAATCCTGAGCGAAATCACGCGAAGATCGAGGGTTTTGAAGTGGAAAAATTGATGAAGACCTGATATTACCTTTACTTAAAGTAGATCAGCGCAGGGCGCTGGAGTAGGTGATAAGGTCAATTTTAACAACCACGGTAGTTCAATGCTGCAATACCTGGTAAGCGCATGAATTGTATTCAATCTTTCGGCTACCGTAACTAACTCGCAAGTGTATCGACTACCGGAGCACTTCCATATCTAAGAGCAAAACGCTCTCGCCTGGACGAGTCGGTGCTGGAAAACTGACGGTACTGCCGTGACAGCGTTTCTACATGTACGCTCAGGCACCAACGCAATGCGCAGTGTAGTGGTGCGCATTGTGCACCACTATATAATTTTCTGCAGCTGGGCTAATGGGTCGCCTTGGACTTCGCTTACTAAGTATAAAATAGGTCACGATACGCGCCAATTGTACACTGCCACCCAGGGTAGAAGATAATGCGTCCTAATATTTTCCAAAATTGTCCTGTGCTAGGGAATCTCACTCTGGGTCTCTTGAACGCGCAGTCCTCTTCGAAATTGGTTGAAAATCGCCGCCACCACGTCAAACCGAAGTCGCCATTTGCCTCTAAAATCGCTCTCACTGCGCGGGGATCCTCAGTTCTTACGGATCTATCACCTGCGTATTCAAGCGCATGTTGTTGTGATTATTGGGTATAGTTGGTCATCAATAAGTAAACCTCATATCAAGAAGTGATCCTGTAAACAAAACGAGCTGCTCGGGGCAAACGTTTAAAATCGTATGTTGGGTGCATCTGAAGTTATTTAAATGGCAAGCGATAACCAAGGACCGCTGATAGTCGCCACGTCTTACAATTCATCGTGGGCGTCGCCGTAGTCGCCATCCGTCGCGCCGCCATCGTCGAACTGGTCAACGTGTCTGCTACTGTGCAACGCCTGCACAATGTCGTTCTCAATCTCCAACGGCGACGTCGTCGTCCCGTACCGCTTGAACGGTTCGTGATTCACAATCAAAAACTTAGTAAAGTTCCACTTGATGTCACTCGTGATGAATCCGTCCAGTTTTTCCTTCAAAAATTTGAACAGCGGGTGTGCATTTTCGCCATTCACGTCCACCTAAACAGCAGTCCGCACAATATCAGAAACCTACCACTCCTCAATTAAGTTCCACCATCAACAACCAACCTTGGCGAAGAGCGGAAACGTCACAGGATACTTTTCCTGGGTGAACTTTAAAATATCTTCAGCAGTTCCAGGCTCCTGGCCGCCGAACTGGTTGCACGGGAAGCCCAGCACCGTGAAGCCTTCGTCGTGGTATTTCTCATACAATTCCTGCGAGTATCGCATCAAAACACACATAGTTTTTTGTGTTAAAACTCACTAACATTCTCGCAAAATAACTGCACAGTACCTGCAGCTCGCGGTAGTTCTTGTTTGTGTATCCACACTCGCTGGCCACGTTGACCACGAGAATGACCGGGAAGGCGTTGAACTCGCGCATGGATACCTGACGACCCTTAAGATCCGGTATCGTAAAGTCTAGGAACGCCGTCTTCTCTCCATTGCAGACTCCAAGCAGAGCAACAACTAGCGTCGCCGCCAGCAGCAACACCGACCGCATTATCGGATCTCTTCGACAATGCGTTGTGTGAATCTACACCAACTTCGTCTTTCATCCCATTGGCTCAAAATTAATTTAAAATTATCCACCAATGAGCATGCAGATTGTAAAATGGCGCGAAAGGGTTTGGTCTGAAGTTGGGTGGAACGGAGGCCAAGTGCAGCAATCGAGTGCGCACTCATGGCGTCGCAGGACGATGACCATCACTCTTCCAATGGCAACCCGCGCCCAGCAGTGCCCGTCCAGCTTCTGCCCAAGAAGGCGGCTCCACGCAACAGCGACCAGGTGCGGCGCAACCGCATGAACATGGAGAAGATGATCATGAAGAACGTGGCAGCCTCACGTAACAGCACCAAGAACCGCGCGCAGCAGATCGTAGAGGCGCTCAAGCGGAAGCGCCAGCAGCAGGAGGACACGCCCGGGACCAATGTGGACGAGGCTGAGCGCTCCGCCAAGCGCAAGAAGTCGTCGCCCCCGCACGGCGACACGGCAGCTAGAACAGCCGTCGCTGCGGGCATCCTGTCCCCCGCTCGGCGCGCGCCTGCAGCGTCTGGACCGAACTTTACGAGCCCCGCACGACGTCACAATCACCCGCTAAACTTGAAAAGCCCCACGCCACAGCAGGCGAGTCCAGCGCGAGTCAGGGGTGTGAATCCGCTGCATCTGTCGAGTCCTGTGCGACCACCGAGGAGCTCGGTGTTGGCCAGTCCGGCGAGGCCAAAACGCAGCGGGAATACGGCAAGTCCACTCCGACGTAGCGAGTTTCTGACGAGTCCGTTGAGACACACAGCCTCGGCGTCGCCCAAGCGGCCGCTGATGTTCGACGACACCACCACGGATGCATCTGCTTCTTCAACGAGGATCAATGGCCACCCGCCGCTGTTGTCGTCCGCGTTGGACCAGGCGGAAGCTGCACCTGCAGCCAAGGCAACGAAGGCGGTGAGAGCAGCCAAGTCGCCGTTCCAGTCGTTCCAGGCCAAGTTTAACAAGTCGCCGGCTAAACCTCCGAGAATGATGAGTAGTCCTGGGACTGGAGGAGACTCGATGCAAATGATTGTGCATCGGAGTGGTCCCATGATGGTGGATCTGGCTCATCCAGACGACGTTGGTGCGCAACACACTACTGCAATTATTGCAGCTGCATCGTCAGGCTCCACTGCTCGATCTACTGCATCTAGCGCTGATATTGGTAGTGGTAATGGTACTTCTGGTGGTGCCGCGCCAGCACTTTTGGTACCGATTAACGGAGGACCACCGGCTTCCGCACCTGACCGCCCTTCGAACACCCCAACACCTCCACCGAAGCCCGTACGTAAGTTGTTCCCGTCGTCTCGACCAGTGGTTGCCCAGAGATCGATCTGTTTCTCAACTGAGAGCGTGGCTACAGCGTTGGACGTGACGCCAGATGGCGAAATCGTTGTGGTTGGCTTCACGGACGGCTCAGTTCGGCTTTACGAAATGGATAGCAGTGTCCCAAGTGACCGTCACGGATATCTTCTGGGCCACCTTGACGAGCAATCTTCACAGAGAAGTGACAATGTGCACATGCGAGTGAAAATCTCCCCTGATGGCCGCTATATTTTTGCTGGTGATCGACAACGTCGGCGTGTTGTAATGAGTATCAATCTGGACCATTATCGAAACGAAAAAGGTGCGTCCTGATGTCTAAACTCTTAGAAATCCTGCCGTACTAATGCTTGTTATTTTAGAGGGTGATGACGAAGATTTCCAGCAATTTCAAAAACATTTTCATGGGAACTCAAAGCTTCGGGTGGGCTATAAGACATGCGAATGAGGCATTATTATGGATCCTAGCTCACTTTCGCTATTTCTTTTCTCTTTGTAGGGCTTTGCAGATGTGACTACCTATGTTCCACCTGTTGATTCTTCAGTAAAACAGCAGCAAGAAAGCACGCGCAAAAGGTAGAATTCTTTATTGTCGGATTCCCACTATGCGATTGCTATTTCATTTATTAACTTGCTTTTTTTTCGCCAATTGCAGATCTGCGTACTACATCCTAACTGGTCTTGGTGTTGGCAACCTGAATTTATGGCGCTTCGTTGAGCCTGAACGATATGACCAGGAGCCTATTTGGGAGCATTTGCAAAATTTTGGAGCTGGAGGTAACACAGCAATGATGGGGGCATTTCTGCCATCAAGTGTATCTCCCGGGGTATTAGCGATTGCAGCGGTTTGTCGGGACAGGAACCTTCGTGTGTGGCCGATGGATTACAAAAAGACACCACCCAGTTCTGTCGTCGACGACTCTGCTACTGAAACGGAAGACACGAGTTTCCTGGGAGGAGTCCACACTGTGAATACTCACTTCAACATCCAGAACACAACAGATATCGTCGCCATTCATGGCCAGTACGGGTATGGAATTTCACTCATGGGCGAAGCGTACCGGATCTGTTTCCCGGATTCATCGAACTTGAACTCCTCGTGTGAGCGGTTGCCACGCCAGGTGTTTGAACTGGAAAAGCTTGGCGGTGGTGGCATCAGTAAGTCGCGTCGATCCAACGTCATGCTTGAATCCCTCGCTGCGAGTGATGACGGAAAGACTATCGTTGTCGTGTCTAGCGAGGGCATTTTCTACTATTCCAACAAGCTTCCAGATGTGGGTTCAAGTGAGGAGGCTCATCTTCGTATTATCGGCAAGAATGCGTCGGAAAATACATTATTCAAGGCGCCAATGAAGGTGTACACCCCGAAGATCAAGACGAAGGACAAGAAAGTGAAGTCGGAAGCCATGTTGGCTGTTGTGACGAATCCCAGTGACGAGGACAGTGAGGAAGAGGGTGGCTATATCAACGTCGACCCCACGGAGGCGTTTGCAGCACGGTGGATGGTGCCAAGTCGAGGACAAGACTGCTGGGTGTGTGGAGTGCGTAACGCGAGTCATTGGGTTGGTCCGCCTGAGTCCAAGGTCAAGGAACCAAGCCGCGCTCAGTTGGAAGCACAGCAAAAAGAACAGACGAGGGTCAAACGCCGACAAGAGCGGGCCTTACAGCGAGTTCAGAATGCGGCTGCCCAACAGCAAACGAGTCATAACGCACATGATCAGGAGACTCCATCACCTGCAAAACCCAAGACGACGCCCCGGTCAAGCGCGAAAAAGGCTGCTGTTAAGAGGCAACAGAATGTTCAACCCGATGCTAGTGGCTCAGGAGCCGTTCAGTCATCTAACCAGAACCGCAGGATATGTCAGCATTCTGGCGCGGGTGATGACGATGACGAGGATTGCACGGGTAGCGACGATAATACCCCTTCCATTGCGTCGCTAATGAGTGAACTGGAGCACTTCAAGAAGCGCAATGCAGAAATCAAGACGGAATGGCAGCGGCGATTACTAGGCGAGCGACAGCTCCGTCGGAAGTGGAAGCAGCGTGAAGAGGAATTCCTCGACCAATTGAACGACTCGCTTACGAAGCTGGATACTGCAGAGGTGGAAGTGGATCGACTTCGAGTACTCCTGCGTGATGCAGAAAAACGATTCGCGTTCGAGAAAGCGCGTGGTGAGCAAGAGAACTCGGTGAAATCACGTTACGAGCAGCTATGTGAGCAGATGAATGACAAGATGGCGCTGGTTGCCGACCAGAAGCGGTTGCTGGAGCAGACAACGCGCAGCCTGCTCGCAGAAGTGGACCGCAATGTTCATGCACTGAAGAATGCTGTTATTCTTGAGAAGACTGAGTGTGTGGTGTGCAAGGACCAGCAGGCCGTGACAGCCGTCGTGCCGTGCGGTCATCTCTGCTTCTGTGAGCAGGATGCCGAGACGTATCGCCGCAATTGCACGACGCAGTACCCCACCTGCCCCATTTGCCAGCAGGAAATCGTCTCCCTGCTGCGAATTTATACTTGAGACACTAGATGATGGTTCAACACTAAGGACAGTGAAGTCGACGTTGTTGCCTGACAACTTACCTTGTTTGTTCAGGTGTTTTGAGAAGGCATTGCGCAATGCTTCCTTCCTGCTGTACATGTAGTAAAGTCACAGGAAACACACCACTGCTATGCATTTGCTCTTGCATTGTGGCCCCTTCACGCACGTTCGTGGGTCACTAGCAGATCAATTGTATGCTTTAATGACCGTAGGACCTTCACTGCCACTTCGCATTACAATAACGGGAGAGCGCTTCGGGTCTGAGTATGTTTGCCTTGTTCAGCTTTAGTCAATCCATCTAGGACTCAACGTCTGGTGACCCGACTTTGCCAGCCATGGCAGGCAATTCGCATTAACGAACTCAACGCGCATGGTCCCCAGCCGGACAATCTCGTCGACAGTCGAGCTGTACATGTACACTCACCCTCCTTTCCGCTGTGGGGCAAGGAAGGCAAGTTGCAGTGCATGCCAACCTCATCCAATCCGCTCTGGGGAAGAGGAGGTGAGCCAATTGCGTGTTTGCGCAAGGTTATATACAGCCGTCCTACCTTAAGACCAGATGCTGCCTACTTTAATAACCGCCGCCGGAGTTTATACTTACGATTTGTATGTCCATCCGACGGGATGAGCGCTGCCACCTAAAATCAGGTTTCATTAACGGCTCACGTCGTAGCCACTCAGACGCTTACGTACGTCACTTCCTCTTTCGACCTGTTCAGAGCAAGACCACAACTTCTAAGAAGACTGTAAACATGGGTGACTACGGCCAGTACGACGTGCCCAAGGCGGACGAGATGATCAACTTCAAGGTTGGTCAGCCCGCTCCGGCCATGCTGCCGCTGGACAAGATCCGCGAGGCCGCTACGCTTAAGTTCGCCGAGACGGACCCCATGTTCCTGCAGTACGGCGTCATCAAGGGCTACCCTAAGTTCCGCAAGACGCTGGCCGAGTTCCTGACCAAGGGCTACCAGCACGAGGTTGACCCGGAGAAGCTCTTCGTGACCAACGGCGTGACTGGCGGTCTGGCGCTCATCTGCTCGCTGTTCCTGCAGTCGGGCGACCTCGTGTTCATGGAGGAGCCTTCGTACTTCCTGGCGCTTAGCATCATGAAGGACTTTAAGATCAACGTGCGTCAGATCTGCATGGAGGAGGACGGACTGGACATCGACGAGCTCGAGCGTCTGCTACAGCGTGGCATCGTTCCTAAGATGCTCTACACCATTCCTACGTGCCACAACCCCACGGGTCGTACTCTCTCTGTGGAGAAGCGTAAGCGTCTCGTAGAGCTCAGTGTTAAGTACGGCTTCATCATCGTGGCTGATGAGGTGTACCAGCTGCTGTCCTTCCCGCACGTGACACCTCCTCCTCCCATGTTCACGTTCGACGAGCACGACACTGTGCTTGCTCTGGGTAGTTTCTCCAAGATCCTGGCTCCTGCTCTTCGTCTGGGCTGGATCCAGGGCTCTCACAAGCTTCTGAGTAAGATCGAGGGCTGTGGTCAGCTCGACTCGAGCGGTGGTATCAGCCCTGTCATTTCCGGTATTGTCCACGCTGCTATCGCCTCGGGACTGCAGCAGGAGCACCTGGACACCACGGTGCAGACCCTGTGGGGACGTGCTGACGCTCTCATGAAGGAGCTGAAGGCCTGTCTGCCTGAAGGTGTGACTTTCGAGGTCCCGGACGGTGGATACTTCGTCCTGGTGCGTCTGCCTGAGGGCATGAACGCTAACGACCTGCTGCCAATCGCTCAGAAGCACAAGGTCATGTACCTGCCCGGTGCCTCGTTCAGCAGCAACATGAAGAACTTCCTGCGTCTCAGTTTCTCGTGGTACGACTTCCCGGACATGCAGCTCGGCGCTCGTCGACTCGCTGACGCTATCCGCGAGTACCAGGAGGTGTTCGCTGCCCAGAAGTCTGCTGAGGAGGCCACGTCCACCAGCGAGGGCAAGGGTGTTCGCGTTGCCGTGCACGGCCACGACGGTCGTCTGGGCTCGCTCATTGTGACTGAGCTAAACAAGACCGACAACGACGCTAGCTTCGCTGGTGCCATTGTCACGCGCCTTGAAACTGGCGTCCAGGCCCCGGACCTCAACAACGTGGACGTTGTCATTGACGTGACGCTGCCTGCTGGCACCAAGAAGGTCATCTCGTACCTGCGCGGACAGAAGGACGCTGGCAAGATCAGCAAGCTGCCTGCTCTGGTTGTCGGCACCACGGGTGCTCTGCCCATGGAAGACCTGGAGGCCTACTCGAAGCTGGCCCCTGTCGCCCTCCGCTCCAACTTCTCTGTAGGTGTGCCGCTTGTGTCGGAGCTGATCAAGGCTGCTGCCTTCAAGCTGCCCTCTGAGGGCTGGAACGTCGAGGTGACGGAGATCCACCACACGAAGAAGCTGGACGCTCCCAGTGGCACGGCCAAGACGCTGGTCAAGTCGCTGGCTGCCACGGGTGCTTCATGCCTGGGCGAGACCGGCCAGGCCCCGACACACTCGCTGCGTCTTGGCGACGAGGTCGGCCAGCACACTGTGCTGTTCGCTGGCCCCGGCGAGCGCATTGAGATCGTCCACCAGGCCACCCGTCGCGAGGTGTTCGCCATCGGTGCCGTGCGTGTCGCCACGCAGGCTCCTTCCCTGCCTCTCGGCCTGCACTCGGACTAAACTGATCGCGCGAGCCGGGAGACTGCGCTTCAGTGTACTCTAGCAATGCTCCTCTTCTTCAATTGCAGTGTGCGGTGACTACATGAGCATCGCATTGGCAACGAGGAAACGTCGTGCCTTTCAATAAAAATCTTTAGCTGTAACTTGCTCATTTTGCTACTGTAAGTTGCAAAGTTGAAGAAACTAAGTTGCGTATCAAAATAAAGTTGTGCAGAAGCTGTCGTAAAGTTGCCCAATCACTCTATTATCCTATTCCCCTTTATATCCGATTAGCTGTCATGACGTGCTAGTCTCTATCTTCTAATAAACAGCCGTCGCGTGCTGACTCGCACTACTTGCGTCCACTATACTGATCCGTTAAGCCTTTCCAATGAGCAGCTCCAAAGCTCCTCGCACAATTACATCTTCCACCTCCAGCAGCCATGAGTATGATGGAATTGCGACCGATGGACCCCAGGCTGGGGCCGCATCCAGTCTTAGGCGACGGCGGCGGCATGTTCTCCATCCCGAGCTTCCCGTCGGACGCGCACCCCGACGTGATGGACGACAGTCCCGTGATCCTTCGCCCCGGGTCGTCCGTAGCCATGCTGCGAGGCCAGCGCATGTCGGAAGAGGTCGACCAGCCTTCGTGGTATGAGGAGGAGGCCGTGTCCAAGCGTCTGAGCTGCTGCCAGATCATCCGCCTGTCCTTCGACTCCCTTCTGTTACTCGGGGCCGCGGCTGGCGCCGTGCTGGCCGCCTACCTGCCGGTGGACATTGAGCGTGGCGTACGACACGGAGGAGCGCTACCTTATGTCTACGCAGTATTTATGGCTATTGCAGGCTACGAATTCGCGTGGCTGGTGTATCGAGTACGACTCAAGCTCTTCATGCCTTTTAAACTCCACGAGAAACAGACGTCGAGGGAGATGTACAGACAGATTATCGCCTACGCCGTGGACGAGGAGACGGCGGCCGTCACGCCGATGGCCGAGAAGCTGTGCTGTGGCAGTAAAGTGCTCGCAGCGTTGGTGCTTTCAGCCTTAGCAGCAGGAGGTGCGGTGGGACTCTGCTTTGTGCCGGGTAGTACGCAGATGCCCATGATTTACATCGGAGTGAGCACGTTCGTCGGCATGTTCTCGGCTGCCTTGGCACCGAATATGCCTACGGCAGTGTGCGTGTTGATCCGGTACGCCTACTTCTTCCTGTCCTCGCTGAACGTGGTGCTACGTAGCGATGGGAATACGTTCAATGGTGGTAGCGCTTCCAGCGGTACTGGAAGTAGCTTAGAGGACGACTACAACGGCGAATTGGACAGCCGACACGCTATGGACAAGTATCTGGCAGTTGCCGTGGAGTCGTACTCGTTGTTGTTGCTGGGCGTATGTCTATTGCTCGTTACGCGTGCCGTGACAAGCAAAGACGCGGTGGAATCCGCGCTTATGATCATCCTGGATGTCGCTGGTTTACTGTATCTGAGCAGCTCTGCTGCCGTGCTGGAGCTTTTCGAGCAATCGACTCGAGTTCGTGCCAGTGGTGCCTTGGCTGGTTTCTTTGTCATTGTGTGGAGTTCTGAGTTTGGAGCGTTCCTCACTGCTCGCCTACTGAAGGCCATGCAGTTCCCGTGGATGCACCCACTGTCGAAGCACGTGTCATCGCAACAGAACGTCGAAAAGATGATCGGAGCGATAGGCTTCGCTGTCGGTGCTGCGTTCCTGGCTTCCAGTTACGTGGAGTTCGACATGAGCATTGTGTTCGTCGCATTGGTAAGCACCGCAGCGGTCGTGTGTGCCCATGTAGGCAAGCTCTTTCTCTTAAGCCTCAAGAAGATCGCCAACGTCTCCAACACAGGCTCCTATCTTCGCGTTGGCGGTGGCGTCCTGGACCGCCTCGACACGCTTCTCTTTATGGCCGTAGTGTTTGCTCCATTCTTCCAACGTGCCGTCTACAACCAGCCGCAGTGGTGACCAAGTGAAGTTACAAACCAATATATTTAACGATGTCATCAAATGTTCCGTTAACATGTTACGCATCTCGTTACATGACAATGCAGCCTTTCTCGCCGTCCTGCAGGTCAGCACCGTCATCGTCGCTCTCTTCCTTGTCATTCTTCGCCTCATTGGCTTCCTGGGCGTCACCTTCATTGCCATCCGCCTGCTGCTTCTTGATCACCTTGCGCAATCTCTCCACGTCATGCATAGTTAACACAGTACTGTTACGGATCACGAGGTGGTCGTCATGTCCGAGCGTCTTGCAGTTCAGCTCCAGCTTACGCGGTTCACTACTAAGATCATCCAAGCCCAGTAGTTCACCCATCGTGGTCTGCATGAACAATGGCTGCTTGCCAACAAGCTCAATCTGCGCGTTCAACGCTCGTGTGAGCCACGCCAGTTCCGACACATCAGGAACGCTTGGATCACCCTTACGGAACACCACAGCAGACGGGTACAAGGCCTCGCCCTTGGCCTTGGCAATAGGCAGCGAGTGCTTCGTGATGACATCCAAGTCGTCAAACGGCACCGAAGTCTGTGGACCGTAGAGGATCGACATCTCATTAGCCCCCCACACGATCTTGTGCTCTCCAGGTCCACTAGTAGCGTTTCCAGGCGGAGTGCAGCTGACCTTGTGGTCCTTCCAGTGACCACGCTGGCACTGCGCATCGCAGTAAAACGTGCATTTGCAACGTGTACAGCGTTTGAGTTCCTTACCGGGAGCTGCACGCTTGTCGCACTTGGCACATCGACGTAACTCCGGGTTTTCCATCAGCGCTAGTTGCTCTCCAGGCGGCAATACACGACGCTCTAGATCCGCACGAGTGTAGAACAGCGCCATGCCGCGGATGTGATCGCCACCTTCACCGTTTGGTCCACTGCTCGTGCGCGTGCTGATGACCGACGAGAAGACAGTGCCTCGACCCACGTGGTGACGAGCATCCAAGCGCAGTTCTTCATCCCCCACAGCATCAACTTGAATGGCTTGACGCTCAGCGAGACGGTCCCATGGCTCCAGCTTCGCGTACTGCTCGCAAGCTGAGTAGAAAGCTGATAGAGCGTCAGTCGTCACGCCAGCGCCCGAGATCAGTCCAGCACGCTCGCTCACTTCAGCCACAGACGCAAGGTCCTTCCGGATCAAATGTTGCGATAGCTCTCTGTATACATCATCAACGTATTGTTAGTATACCAAACAGTTTACCAGCAGAACAGCTTTAAAACGTACTGGATGTAGGCATCGATACCGTCCGACTCTGATAGGTACGAGCACTCAATTCCTAGCGCTGAGTAGCTTTTGCGCAGCTGTCCGACAAAGTTCTTGTCTGGGAAGACGATCTTGTCAGGACGGTGCTGTGGCGTGTTGGTAGGCGGGTCCAGCATTGCCTGCAGCGTCAGGTCCAGCACCGTTTGGGGAGATGGATACACCTCGGGTGGGTCACAGATCTTCTTGGACACTACTTGACCCAGTGGGTACAAGTTGTTTACTAAAATGCAGTACGGACGACAGGGCACTGCGTCCTGTCCCTCCTCAGCGCCAGCACTGGACGCCGACCACACGCGCAGTTGACGCACTACGACCTGCCAGACCTCGAGCTGCTTCTTTTCCAACTTACGGTAGCGCTCCACCTGCTGGGGTGTTAGCAGCATCTCCGTACTGATCACGATGTCGGCTAGAAGGCACAAATAACAGCGATAATATCAGTTAATCCAGGCTGCTAGGGGGGATTGATGCATTGAGGTTTAAAACTTACCATCGCCTTCCACGTCGAACTGGGTGGGCACCCGCGGTACATCTTCATTGTCCGAGTCCGAGTCGTCCTGTGAGTGGGTTATCAGCGGTTAGAAACAGCGTAAGAGCGACAGGAATTCAAAATAAGGTACTAGCTTGGTATCAGAAACGTAAATCCCCATCTACTGGGCGGTTGGAAGCCGGAATGGCATGAATACAACCGCTAGAAGGTGGAAAAGACAGTGGGGAGGACAAACGCACCTGGAAGTTGTTCCATTTCTCGTACTTCTTGGTCAAGAACTGCTCGCCCGTCGCCATTCTCGTCTCTCTTCCTTCTTCTAGACTTTCAGTCGAAATTCACTCAGGAATCAGATTTAGTGATGTGGTCGACTCACATTTATCAGATCTACCGTCTGATAATTCACGCCTACATCTGATAACACCGATATTATTGATAGAGAAACGTATCCCAGTTGAGTATGGACAACCTCTTCGAGACGCTGCAGACGCAGCGCCAGGAGCTCCTAGCGGCCCACGCCGCCGCCAGTGACCGCGAGACTGCGCGCCAGATTGTGCAGCAGCTCAAGAGCGTGTCGGAGGAGCTGGAGCTCGTGGCGGCGGCGGCCTCGTCCTCTCCGCAGTCCGCGCTCCCTCCGGACTTGTACGCGAGCTACCTGCTGGTCGTACTGCTGTCCAAGAACCTCAACGACGCGCGGTTCCTGTGGAAACGTATACCGATCGAGATTAAGCAGATATCCGAGGAACTGCGCAACGCCTGGGAGGTCGGCAAGGCGCTGTGGCAGCGGTGAGAGGCTGGAAAGTCCCTGTGTATCATACAGTGAAAGGTATTGACCTTCCTATTACGGCAGGAACCTGGCAGCAGCCTACGCGGCAATGGACTACGACTGGTCTCCATCACTGCAAGGACTCGTGGAGGCGCTTAAGAGTGCGTAAACTACTGCAGTTTAGTGTTGATACCCAGGTATGAACTGAACAGTGTGTGGTTTCTTACTCTGCAGCTTCTACGCGCGAAGACGCAGCCGAGCTGCTGAGTCTGGCGTACTCGACGGTCTCTGTGAGTGACGCTGCGTTAGCTCTGGGCTTCGCACGACACGAGGACGCTGTGCAGTGTGAGTGGCCTTAAGTTTCTCATATTGACAAGCTGTAGTGTTGCTGGGTGGACTCACTTGCTGGATGTGACTGCTGTAGACTGCTCGTCGCTGGGTTGGGAGGTGTCGGCTCCGGATCAACTGATCCTACCTAAGCCGCTCGCTAATACTCGTCGTGGGCCCTCGACGGCGGTGGATCTGGACCAACTCGACACGCTGTCCAAGACGGTGTTGCATCTGGAGCAGAACACGGTACTCAAGCTGCCGTGAGGTGGAGCAGTCCCGTAATGACAATATAAACGGTCGCCTGCCGATCTTTCAGACAACTGTTCGCATATCTAGTGTGGATTCCTCATTTAGATACGCTGCCAATGGAGAAGCGCAAGGCTCGTCGCAAGATTAAAGGGCTCAAAGCGGCCAGCGACGCCGAGTCCACTGTCAGCACACGCAGTAGCAACAGTAGCAACAGCAGCACGTCGTGGAAGCAGAAACAGCGGCGGCTCAAGGCACAGCGCATCAGTCACGACAGCAGTAATGATAACCTCAAACAGCATCACAAGGAAGATACGAACGCCCAATTCAAGTCACTTGAGGGCAGACTGGGGGCCATTTTGGAGGCGACAGAGGCTCAGGTGGTCATGATCTTACTCATCGCTCTTGACATCGGCTGCACTGCCGTGGGAATCCATCTACACAACCAGCAGCAACTCAATACCAGGAGTACACCAGCAGATGCAAGCACAGAGGTGGTCACATCCCTATTAGTCCGGGTTATCACTCGATTGGTAGAGTCCTTCACGGGGTTCACACTGTTTCTCTTCTTGATCGAGTTGGCCGTCCTGCTAGCGGCATTTCGGCACAAATTCTTCGCTCACGCAGGATACGTACTGGATCTGACAGTTGTCAGCGTATCCCTCGCTGTAGAGCTGTACGCGCAGACGAAAGGTGGGCTTTTGCGACTGTATTTTCCCAGGAAACTGGCTGTAATAACTCCTGTTATGTGTGTTGTTTTGGATACAGTTGCACGGCTTCTAGGTATTCTGCGCGTCTGGCGAGTGCTGCGATTGGTACGAAGAATTGTCGATCAGGAACGTGCTGCTCATGATACCACACGCCAATTACTAGAGCAGGAACAATTGGTGAGGCATATTGTGAACTCCTTGAGGAATAGTGCGTAATCTCTAACTAAAATGTTACGCAGAAACTGCTTCATGTTCGGATGCAGAAGGACGCAGCGCATGAATCTCTCAAGCGCGAGTATGAGTCACGAGCAGGACTCGAGCAACTCCTGCGCAGCTATAAGGACGAGATTGTGACGCTGAAGGAGGCTCTACAGATCGCTGCACAGGCCGTGGCTGAGGCAACGATGAATGAAAGTCCTCCATTCGAGTATTCAGAAGCCGCAGATGCTGAGAACTCGTTCGGTTCGTATCCTGCAGTGGATGAGTATAGCGAAGAGTATTACCGTCACGATGTGGCTGCTGTACATCCAACAGAGCTACATCGATAGAGCAGTGGCAAGAGGATCACCAGGAAGCAAGGAGCGAGAACGCATTTGAAGATGCTGTGTATGAATAACAAGATAAAACATGTCATTGGAACACACAAGAAACGATATGAGTGCAGGTTTTGAAGTGATGTGTTCATCGTGGTTGTGATACTAGGGTGAGATCTAGTTCTCCGCGCGGTTCTTGTCCCATGCTACGACGTCCTCATAGCGAATATCGCCGCCAAAAATGTCGAGCGCACTGCCAATCGAGAGGTCCACCTGCACGCATTACCACAAGAAATCATCACTAAAGACCTCATCAACACTGTTCGCGATCTGTCGTATCCATTACCTTGCCGTTACCGATGCGCTCCACAAAGTCCAAGTCGTCCTAATAGCAGCAGACCACATAGTGAGTGCAGTTACTTTCGCTGGTAACATACTGAAAATCAACGACATACCAGGGAGCTAGCACCGCCAGCATACGTAACAGGGAGGGGACTCCACTTTGCCAGCAACTCGACAAGTTCTTGCTGCAAAAGTTCACATTGTTAATACTGCGTACACAGCAGTAAATACTGGCAAAAAGCCTCCGTACCTGGATCCCGCACCGTTTGCCTTCAACGTCCACGGCGTGCACCAAAAACTCGTCACAGTACTCAGCGAGACGGTGGAATAGTGGCTCGCTACTCAATCAACAAACAGTGTTAGTTCCAACACTAGAAGCCAATTGTGACGAGCCAACGCACTCAATGGACGTTGTAGTGAACTTCTGCCAGCGGTCCGTCATGACGTAGAACTTGTTGTCTTCCGCCTTCTTGCGGCAGCTGAGATCCAGCACCAGGTGCTCCTTGCCGATACGTTGCTTGAGCTTCTCGAGCCGCTCGAAGTCAATTTGGCCGTCGCGGAACACGTAGGACGTGAAGATCACGTGGCTTGCGCCCTTCTCCACGAAGAACTGGCAGTTATCAGCGTTGATGCCGCCTACAGCAACACCATCAGTTCTCTACCTTCAGCAATATCAGCACCGAAGTCTATACGAACCGCCCACTTGGAGCCCTCCTGGATAGTTCTGCAGAGCGTCCAGCGCCGCGTTCGTGTTGGCTTCCGACGCGCCTAACATGATGACGTGGCCTCCCACCAGTCCGTCCTTCTTGTACATGCTGTTGCAGTAAAAAAAATCATTGGAAAATGCACATAGTTAATGTAAAATGTGCCAAAACCAGCGGAACACACCAACTTGTCGGGGTTTTAGACGTACCGAGCGAAATCGCCGGCACTCTGCGAAGCTACGAAGTTGGTAACGGGGCCGGCGCCTTCGCCGTCTGTGAGCGTGGAGCCCACGATCTGCTTCACCTCGCCAGCGTGGATATCGATGCACGGCCGGAAGCGCATGGTTGATGGAGCTCGGTGACGTTAAATGCGCAATCTACAGTTGAATGGCACTATTGCGAAGAGTGACATAATGGCAACGTCCTTCGAGCAGTAGGGAACCGCAACGCACTAGGATATAAGGCAGCACTCTTTCTCCTCGAGAACTTTTCGGAGAAGGAACAACACTGCTGTCAGTAGCGCGTCAGCGAGACCACTCAATTTTTTGCATACTGCTGCGGAGTGAGCAACTGAACTGCAGGCGTTGCAGAATTTCGTGAGCACCGACCCGATCTCGACTGTTTCAGGGAATAATTGCCCAAAGTTTTCCGGTCGAAACGGTCGCAATAAACTTGGGTCGCACTGGCAAGTTTGATTCAATGACGACCACCGAGAATCCTCGAGCAATTTTTTTTCTTCAATATGTCCTCGCTGCGATAAAATTACGCATTGTTGTGACTTACATTCAAATACTGTATTGACACAACTTTCATGTTTAATACTCCCCGATCGCAATATTTGTGCTAGCCAATACTAAATATAGCACCAAGAACTCCCAACATATGCAGCCATTTCCATTCTGCGTTGAACCATGAGCAGCGTCGAGACTGGGACGGCTCTGCAGTTGCTGCGTGTAAAGCAAAACGCTTACTACATCCAGGCTGTGCAGGACGCTCTGCAAGCGGAGGAGCAGCGCAAACAAAAATTACAAAAGGCTATAAGCAAACAGGAGGCCACGAGACTCGAGAAGCAGTTCATCCGCGAACGAAGTGCAGATCGTGAGCGACTGCGTCATATTCAAGAAGACCACGCATTGCTATTGAATGCCAAAATTGCCGAGTGGAAGGCGACGGGTGGACTAGTGAAACTTGCTCCTGACGAGAATGCTATACGAAAGAGTACTGAGCGTCGAGTACAACGCAAAGAGAAGCGGTCCAAGGTGAAATTCACAAAGGAATCGCTGGATCGCCTGGCTGTGCCTCGTGCGTCAACTGCCAAGACAGAAGATACAGGTACGCTACAATGTATACGATGCTCAGGCGATGTGTGGTCCAACTGATCGCTGGGTTCTAGACGATTGTCCAATAACTTCCAACTCCCGAGGCACTGCGGAGACTTCTCAAGAGCTCGAGTTCTACAAGAACGTGTACCGAAAGCAAGATCGCGCGCGGTTGGCGCGCAACTCGTCATCATCGCTTTTAACGCTCACCGATTCAAACCTCCAAACGGTGCGTACTAGCATTCCATTGTTGTAAACTCTGTTCCAGAATGTCGATTCAAAATCCTCTGCTTTGAAAAGATGTCGGAAACCGAGCTGCTCCGCAAGAAGGCGAATCTGTTGTCGGAGTTGCACGGGGTGGTCTCGCTTGAGGCTCGCATCATCCAGGGTGACCAGTGTACGATCCACTCGTCCGTGTCGAGCTGGAAATCCAGCGACTACCGACCTTCCAGGTGAAATTAACCAGGGGCAAATACACAACACACAGGTACCGCAAAGACATCGCGTCCACATCCATTATCTCAGCAAGTCTAGATGCAGTAAAGTAGCTGAGTCGCGTGTCACTATTCCTCCTCTTTTTGCGGCGGGGGCCCACAGGGCTGCAGCATCTTCTCCAACATATTGTAGCGCACGCGACCCATGGACTCGTTCTCCGCCACGGCGAAGTATGCCAGCATATCCGAGTGGCCCAAGTGTGACGCCAGTGTGTCGCGGTGCTGATTCACCGCCCACTCACTGCAACATCCACAGACGACAGCAACAGCAATACCGGTTAGTTAAGGCGTCCTCACCGACCGAGTTAGTAGACGCACAATTTGGTCGTGTCGGCGTGGCCCGTGCCCACGTATTTGGCCTGCAGGTGCTCCCACTGCCGGTTGATGTTGAAGCGATCAGCCGCCTGGGAGGAACGAGTAGCACACCAAACAGAGAAGCGGGTTAGCACGGCGCAGACGCACAGCGGCGACAGCAGATCCACGCACCATTTTGAGTGTTTAGCGGTGGTACGCAATTGGCTTAAAATACAGTTGTGTGGTCCACACGCACAGATGAAGTTTACTGTCAATTTTGGTCTAACGTTATTGCGATTTTTGCAAAGCAGATCTCGCTGCTGCTGCATTCGCCACACTTCCTGGCGTGAAAGGCGAGGATGCAACGCCTGAAAGCTCGCGTTGCGTTCCTCATTGTCGTCGGGTTGCCTACGGTCGCCACTGGCGCTGCAGATGGTACTGGACTCTTTAACATTGGAGGCACGCCTGCGTGCCTCGATGACAACTGCAATGAACGTAAATCAAGCGCATCCGTCGGCCAGCGTACATGTAGGAAGCGCTGATGCAACGCGCAATGGCCTAGAGGCAGCATTGCCTTGTGGAGCCATTACGAGCAGAAGCGCCGTTGCGCCAGGTCGAGACTTTCTCAGGACATGGCTGGCCCCCATGCGTCGCTGTTCGTTCGTGAGTCAGCTCTCTTCGCTCGAAAACGCGTCTGTCGTGACGGCGTCGCGATGCAAACGAGCCTTGCTTCATGCGCATGCCAACGCTTCCTCGCCACAACAGAAAGTCCCATCCACAGATTGTCGTCACATTTCGCCGCCATGCTGATCAGAATTTTACCTTGAAAAGTCGCGACTACGAAAATGATCGGCTCTGGCAGGCAGCGTATGCAACTGCTGTCCTTTATCTGCTCGCTGCTGCGCGCGCCATGCACGACAGTGACCCACCAAGCAGGATGCGATGTCTCCGCAATGCGCGAGTATGCATGGTCTTCGCAAACTCGCCTTCAAGAATCGATGGCCTCGCCAGGCGGGTCGCCGCTGTTTCCAGTCATGCGGCGCCTACCGTTAACCGCTAGTCTCTTTGGAAAGTCGCCGCTATTAATATCATGCTGCGAATCAAGTCGCTTGTCCGGCTTTTCATCCTTGAGCACTGCAATGCAGAATCTGCACTGAAGTCTGCAGATGCACTGCATCATGCAGGTCCGGTTTCCGAGCGTCATGATAACGATACGGAGGATCGTGCGTGCGGCTTGCTCCGCTTTGCACTCGCTGGACTATTACGCATGTAACACTGCCAACAGTGCTGGTACAGTGAATTGACTGCGCCGTACCGTGGACAGACCCGCCCAGACAGCCGCCAATGACTCCGTCTTCTTCAGCGCAGGATTGGCAGCTTGACTCAATACGTACAGCAAGAGCAATGCTCGGAGGAAAGAGTCACTTGCAGTCATGGAATTGGCGAAACTGGGGAACGGCCAGTGCTTCCAGCGAGAAAATGACTAAGTCAGTGTAATTTACACTGTAAATTCTTAATGCTGAACCAGTATGCGACGACTATCTCTACTCCTATTTCTGCAAAATCTGACACACAGATCGAGTCATTTAGGCAAAGTCGAAGTAGCCTTTTACATGTTCATCGGTTGTAGCTTGCTTGCAACCACTTCCCTTCTGTAGCGTCCTCTCCATTGCTACAGATCCGCTTTGTCCGTTGTCGTCGTGTTTTGCCGCGAGAAGTGGCGGCTTGTCTCTCTGTCTTGCTAGAGAATTTCGTCCTGCGGCAGCAACACCATCACGACCATGAGCGCCTGTGCGTACGAGCCCACTGGGTGACTTGATTGAGCATCCGTGTCTGGGAAGAGTGTCGGCACGCCATTTGGTTCTTATCGACAAGCGCGCGCGTACAGCGCTTCGCGCTTAGAGCTACACGTGCCTCACGCGCATCGACTGCTGTGACCACATAGCTTACATTCGAATACGAGTGCTTCACCTTGTAGTGACCGATTTACTTTTTCTGTAAGTAATATAAGGCCCTTGCTCTTTGGGAATACTGGTACAATATTTTGGTCCCCGGCGTGCTGAGTCCGAAGCCACAAGACCCCCAGGGGATATCTACTGTCTGCCAGTTTAGACAATGAATTTTATGCTAGTAAACCAACATTAGCAGCACACCGATCGAGTCAATTTTAAACACCGGTTCAGCATTAAAAAATGCAATGGCAACTGCGTTTCGCGCCAAGCAGCGTCGGGTCCAAAGTGTGTAAAGTGTATACTCGGCAAAAAAGGCAACTTTGCGGCAAGTACTTGTTCGTTGAAGTGCGTCCCGAAACAAACCGAAACGACCTCAGCGACAAGCTGCTGCAGTTCAGGTGGTCGATAGCGGAGATCAAGGGAAAACCATACTTTTCGCATCATTTTCTCACTTGGAAAAACAAGACCTTCCTTGGCCAACTGACTGCCAAACATGATGCATCAGCAAACGATGCTAATGAATATTGTCTATGTTTGGGAGGTTGCTAAATCTGATTGCATTGCTATAACGTATACAAGAGTACTATGTTTCAGAGGATTCAGTTTGCATAACTTTTGCGCAAAATCGAACACTTTTCTCGCTACTTTTTTGCGCATATTGAGGTCACAGGCTCTAAACTGGCGTATGTGCAACGCCAGCCCATCCAAGGCTATAGAATGGCCGCTCAGCCTGAGCGTGGCTCCCACCCGCCGGCCGCGTGCAATTCGGTCACTGCATTGCGGTGACGGCACCAAGATATCATGGCTGCCTCCGCGCTGCGCCGCCATTGCTGGCCAGCACGCCGAAATGGCCAGCATAAGCTCGGCGCGGTTTCATCGCTCCTGCGCCAATGTGGCAGTGCGAGTGCCATGTGGCAAGCGTGTCCGACTTCACCGCTGGCCTCACTGCCGGCCACGCACGTGCGCAGGGCGGTCGGCACCGCAGAAAGGATACTTTTTGGCCCCGTGGGGGCAATACCAATGCAACATGAGGCAAGACCAACGACGGCACCAACGAATTGTTAGAAGCTCTCTGCATTCTCGGCAGGTTATTTGCACGCGCGCGTACTCTTCTAGGCTCGGCTCGTTTCCTCCTGTGATGGCGCGTGTGCAGCGGGGATGTGGGTGGCAGCGGTGACGGCGACGCGAACCTGCTGCTGGTAGCATCAATCCCTCCCCCCCTGCCTGCGCCACCACGCGCTAGCTACTAGAGAACGATTCAAACGAGCCCTTTGTACTTATAAACTTGCTTATAAACCTGCGCACCGAGGCGGGGGGATCATAATATCACTACCGACTGTAATGCACGCGCTTCCGGTGACGACGAAGACGCAGTCGGAGCACTCTATTGTTCCACACACACCCTCTCGCTCGCGCCGGGGCCGCCGCGACTTCCACGATCGCGGCGCCGCGCAAGCGCCTCTTCTTGTTGTAGTAGTTCCACGTATTGTACTGCTCGGCAGCCTCCTCGAGGCGCGGGGACGGTCCCATCTCGCGATGCAGTCCTTCTCTTCGTTCCACACGAGATCCGCGGGCGTTCCCGGTGCACTCGCTGCCGAGAAATCCCTAACTAGCTTGGCGTGCTCGAACGCGCACCACCTAAGTGGTCAGGAAGTCCGGCAGCTCGAAGGCGCTGTCTTCGCCGGCGTCGTTCTCCGGGTTCTTGGCCCGGGTACTCGCTTGAATGTAGTCGGCCGTCACCGTCTCGTAGCTGCTCAACCGCCGCGTGAGCTCGCAGAAACAGCAGTCACACCCGGGCTTGTGCGTCTCCGCGTCTTCAGCCGACGCGATCTCCTTCGAGTTGTCAAACACGCGCTCCATCAGCTTGGCGCGCCAGTCCTGGTAGATCTTGAGGCGCAGCTGGTGCGCCACCACGCGCGCCTCGGGGCTCATGCTCAGTGCCTTTTCAGACACCTGCATCGAGAAGTCCTCCATGATATTGAGGTACTGTTCGTGCAGCGTCTGCAGGCTCGAGAGCAACTGGTCTTCCTCGGGGGATAGCGTCTCCTTCATGCCCACGAGGAAGTCGCGCACGTTCTTGGCGATCTCCATCCCTGCTCTGATCTCTTTGCTCCTAGCTCTCTCCCTGTCACTCCCTGAGCTCTGACTGCACGGCCACGCGGGGTCTGCGCTTGTTTGCTTCCCTGTCTGGACTAGCAGCGGCGGGCCCGAGCGGAACGGACGGAGGCGACCAGAGGGCTCTGTTGTCTGTGTGTGTCGTGGCCAGCAAGATGGCGAATGGTACTGGCCCGGCGCTGGGCTGATGTGCGCGAGGCTTGCAGGTGTCGTGGAGTGTGCCACTCCAATTTGTTCCCTTCCAAATTCGGGTGGGATGCGTCGGCCAAAATCGGCACTTAGCAAATATCACAACAAGAAAGATGGGCAGGCACTCCAATTGGTGGAGCGCGTTCGATACTTATCTCAAGTCAAACCTGCCGGTCGAGTACCGCTCTCGGCTCTGATTCAAACGCAGAGCATGCAAGCCCACGTCTTTGATAGTGTCATAGCGCCACTGTGCCTGTACGAGGTGACCAAGACACTTCGGTGAGTAACGGGCGGCGATAGTCACCCGCGCGGCTGCCACGTTGATGCTGGTAACGCTACTGCTGGGATGAATTCTTGCAGCCGCGCCAAAGCGAAATGTCATGGTAGGCCTGAAAAAAGGGGCATTTTTTTCCTCTAGAAACGCCAGCCGGCATCACGCTTGTTTGACCCATGTCCTTGAGATCGAATTGAAACACGGGTGCCCTTTTGTTCGATCTCGTCGCCAACTGCACTCGGCTCTCTGCCTTCTTCCTGCCTTTGCGTGCTTGGCTTCTTGTAGCCGCCGCCACTATGCTTCGAGCGGTTGCCAACGCCAGCAGGCTCCTCCCTGCAGTGAGAGTTCGCTGCGGCTGCCTCTGGCAAGGTTCAAGGCTGTTGCTATTAATTATACGGTGGGGCTGTCAAGAATGCGGACCCATGCTCGAGGCAAGTTGGGCTGTCAAGAATGCGGACCCATGCTCGAGGCAAGTTGGGCATCGCCACTGCCATCGATTGCCTTGTCCGTGGGACGTTGTCAATCAGAGCGGCGGTGCTCGTCTGCCGCGATATCTTGGCGCCGAATTGTGCGTGGCGTGCGATTGCCAAAACGGGCGTGGGTTCAGCGATCTAGACACTAAAACACCAAGGCGGCGCCGTCGAAGGAAACTTAGCGCTGGGCCCGTATAGGGTCATCCTAGCTGCCCACCGAGCTCTTCACAGCCTACTCTGCAGCGCCATGGCGGGAGCAAGCGTAACGATGGCGACGGCGCTGTGCCGCCGCCCTGAGTTGGAATATCAGGCCGCGGTTGAAGAGTAAACGGACCCTGCTCCACGCACGTTCGCGCGCGCTTCCGACGGCAAGGCAGCATTCGACATGGCCGAACGAGTGCCGCCGACAGTGGAGGGACCACTTCGACCCGGACAGAGCCGTCCCAATCGCGCTTCTTTATCACGAACGCAGGAGCGGTACACCTAATTGCCCTCGACCCAAATGGCGGCGGCAGCTGCGGCCGCTGAGTCACGCTCGATAGGGCAGAGTCTGCTGCAGACCGGCGCGAGAGGTTTGTTCTTTCACCTGCGGCCGGTCCGCAGGCTGCGGGCGGTGCGCGGTGGTGGCGTGCTCGGCCTAAATGCAAATCGCCGAGCGGTCTGATCGGGCAGAGGTTCCGATCATCAAGATGGTCTTCGGGTCCGCAACTCGACTCTCGTCCGCATTCGCCACTCCCACGTTGTGAAAGTGCAAACATATGAGTCGAGTTTGTTTTTGCGTCTCGTGTGGCCCACACCAGCGTCCGGGGCCGCTAGCACAGTCAACTGCAACACTTCGAAGGCTACTTCTTGCAGCGAGATCGCGGAGGCTCCGTCGACGGAAGGTGACGAGTGGCGGCAATAATGATGGCAACTGGATTATGTATGCATTCGTTCGATGGATACTCAGCACTCCTCTCGGACAGGGGGATGCCGAAAAATTGTCTTCCCGATTTTTCTCCGAGTCGATTTCAGTAGTAGAAAAGTAAAACTACAACATCAACACCAAAAACGCTGCAACAAGTGAATCCAGGACGAAGACATTTTGCCTCACTCCCGCAGTCCATTTCTTGGACCAAGATGGCAAGCAGCAAGCTCGTTGGCCTGCATGCTTGGCAAGCATTGCTTACTCAGCACTCGCGAAGCCTGTTGGTGGGAAGTGTCCACTGAACACTACGCCATCGTCCTGAGTCCGCCTGAGATCCCACGGCCGTGAATCAGATCGAGACTGGCGAAACGTCCGGGGGACTTGGCGGTTTCACCAGTCTGGGGGCGCTTGTTAGCCCCGCGCTTGGCGCAAAGGCGACAAAGGATAAGATTGACTCTGCTGCCTGCAGTCAATCGCCAGTGTGCTACGCGGCAACACCGACCGCAGTCACAGCGTCGATGAGGCCCAGATGCTGTCAGTGCTTGACTTGGTGTTGGTCAACTGGATCAGCAGCTGAGCAATGCTGGCATTGCGATCAGCTCTTGATACATGTACTGTACTGTGGAAGGATTCGTATGCAGCCAAGAGCTCCCGTTACGCAGTGATGGGTTCAGCCAAGCCAAATTTAAAAAAAAATTAAACACAATTTTCGGCTTACTTATTATTAGAAATGGCAGTTAAAAACTGTCACTTTTTGTAAACTTATCGGTATACTTCACAGTTACTGCTGTAAGTATGCTACTTTTGATTTGAAGTTGCTGTTAATTTTATTCTCTTTTGCAATGCTACTGTATTAACGGACGACTTTGCCAGAGCTACCGTCCATCGAGGGAACGGAGCTGTCGTCGTGGCACGGCTCGCGCCCAGGGTTGGACGGCGAATTTGAATAACTCTGAAATGTGTAAAAAAAGTTTTTGTCAGAGGCATTACTCTTGGTGGATTCGTTTGAAGAAAACATTGGCGTGGTAATCGGCTCCTGTGTTCAACCCCAGAATACCGATTCCTGCACCAAGAAAGGTGCTGAGGAGTATATCGGCAATTGCATTGACAATTAGGAGATCGTCGCTGATGTAGCTGAACGTTCGTTGACGTGATGTTATCAAAATTATTTGGGAGTTTGGTAATCTGTCGGCTGGACAATTGGTCCTCAGGACTGCTTTGTTCCATAAGATTTTCGATGCATTGTGTTGCTCGCGTTTGTAGTGTGCCAATTCGTGATATCTCCAAGACTGCCTCTGAGCATTTCGTGCGGTCATCAGGGTTTTAAGCAGCTTGTGGAGGGCGAACTGCCATGCGTATCGGTCGGTACACGCGAAGCAAAGTCATGCTTCGAAGTATCAATCCGGTTACACAAAACTCAATGCAAATTTGCAGCGCACAGCTTGCCAGACGTTGCTGTAAAGGAACCGAGACCCCCCCCCACGACAATCTAAATCTCACCGTCGATCCCACCAGCCGCAGGTTGTAGACTTTAGCGAAATCCGACTTGTCACGCTGGAAGCACGCGTTGAAGCAAGCTGGCTACGCCGCAGGGAGCATCTGTTGGTGCTGTCAAAATTCGTGGGCTGCGACAACTCGTGTGCTGGCAGCAGATGCAAATCTTGTGGCTCCCAACGTTGATTTCCACGCTGGCACCGTGAGACTTGAAGAAGGTGTCGCTAAAAGAACGCCATTTCCCGATTTAGCGGCGGCCGAATATCCGTCGCCGCCCGACTTCCCAGCATAGCAGCATGGACGCGCCCCGCTCGTCGCGGCCGCCTCGGCGAGCGCAGCGCCTGTTACCGGCGCTCACACCCGCGCCGCCCAGCTCCGGGTCGGCCACCGCGCCGCAGAAGCTCGAGCAGCTCCAGGAGCAGCAGCCTACAGACAGCAGCGCGCCGGTTGGAAAGAAACCGTCCTCCATCGCACACATTTTCTTCAACCGGCGACCTCTAGACTTGATCCGTCGGACTACGAGCTCTCTGCTAGCCACGAATGGTAGCTCGGCGCCCACGAGTGTCGTCGCGACACCGCCGGCCGCCGAGGAGCGGAAGTTCTGGCAGCCACATCGTCCACTAGGCGAGAAGAGCGGGCGACGGAGGCTGCAGCAGCTGCAGCACAAAGAGAAGAGCAACAAGCCACAGCCGCAGAGGAGACTGCGGCTCAGTGAAGATACCGAGACGGAACGAAGGAAAAGACACGAGCACGAGGCTCTAACAGACACCGCGACGACGGAGATTAGACGGAGGCCAGCGCCATGTCCTCCGACTGGCCAACAGTTCGTAATGGATACAGAGAAAGCAGCGGAGCTCACGGCGTTGGAGCGCGTGGAAATCTTGCAGTACGACGAGATCCGCTTCGTGTCTACACTTGTAGTCAAGCGCAATCGCCGCAATGGCAAGATCCAGAACGATCTGCCAGTTCACGGAGACGAGGCGGCAACGCTCGTCGACGAACCAGACGACTTTCCTACACAGTTGTGCAACGACGGCTACGATGACGAACACGGAGACTATTTGGTCTTGATAGGAGACCATTTGGCCTTCCGATACGAAGTGCTGAGTGCGTTAGGTCAGGGATCGTTCGGCCAGGTCGTGTGCTGTCTCGACCACCGCACTGGCAAACAGGTGGCCGTCAAGATCATTCGCAACCGGCGAAAGTATCGCGACCAGGCTCTCGTGGAGGTGAAACTCTTGACACAACTCCAACGTGCAAGTGATGAAAACTCCCATGTTGTGCGTATGGAGGAGTTTTTCCAGTTCCGTGACCACGTGTGTATCGCCTTCGAGGTGCTGGGCATGAACTTGTACGATTTCCTCAAGATGCGTCACTTCCGCGGTCTTCCCATGACCAGTGTACGCACAATTGGCAAGCAGTTAGCACAGTCTTTGGCATTCCTCAAACAGGAGCAGATTATTCACTGCGACTTGAAACCAGAAAACATTCTGCTTGATGCGTCGACTGTGAACGGAGACACAGGCATCGTAGACAACGTGACACTCATTGACTTCGGTAGTAGTTGTCTGGAAGGAGCTCCCATGTTCACCTACATCCAGAGTCGCTTCTACCGAAGTCCAGAGGTTTTGCTCGGCCACACGTACTCCGGCGCTATCGACATGTGGAGTTTTGCCTGTATCCTAGCCGAACTGCACACTGGTCATCCGACTTTTGCCGGCGAGAACGAATGCGAGCAATTTGCCTGTATCATGGAAGTGCTGGACGTGCCTCCAGTCGAACTGGTGCGCGAAAGCAAGCGACGGCTCAACTTTTTCGATGAAGTGGCCAACCCTGCGGACATTCACGCTGTGGACTACGTACCCAAGCCGTTCGTGAACTCGCGTGGTCGGCGACGCTCGCCTGGATCGCGAAGTCTCATTAGCGCTGTCAAGTCCGATGATCCTGAGTTTTTGGCATTTTTGGCCAAGTGCTTCGTCTGGGATCCGAGCCAACGTCTCACTCCTGAGCAAGCGCTTCAGGAACCTTGGCTACTTCACGGCGTTAATCCTGTAGAATATGAGCTCTAAGTAAGTTGAAGTAAACCTGTACTCGAAATGAATAAGCGAATTCTCAACAATTTCGACTTGTTACGCGACGGGAACCGGCACTCCTGGAGGTGCTGTTAAACCGGAACTGGTCGACGAACGCGATGTGTTCATGGCAGGAGCAGTGTAGTCGTCCACGCTCCACTTGTGCACGAATTTATCCCAGGAACCCGTGGCCAGCATCGTATCGAACTTCTTGTCGGTGGAAGGCGTTGACGCTAGCTGGAACCAGTCTAGAGCACGCACGTAGTCACGGTGAGGCGCTGTTTTCTTCTCACCGACCAGCAGTTCACGAACGCCACTGCCTGTAGTTCGGTCGGACGAAAAGCTGTCGGTTGTCACGAAGGCCTTGCCGTCGTCACCTCCCGTTGCCAATAAGTCATCATGGTAGGGTGAGTACTTGACCACATGCACAGCGGCTTTGTGGGTCTCACGACGAGCAAGAGGTGTGTGCGGCGAGCGAACGTCAAAGGTACAGACCAAGCCGTCCTCCAGCCCAACAGAGAACACAGTAGACTGCTTCGGGTGCCAATCCACTGACAGTGCGGGTAGCAGCGTCGTCACCGCCAACGCTGCGCTTTGAGGTCGACGGGAGTCCCACACCTGCACCGTCGAGTCCTGCGAAGCCGAGCACAACAGATGCGCGTGCGTCGGGTTCATCGCCACGTCCCAGATCAAGTCCGTGTGGCCTACAACTCGTCATTAGCAAACTGAAACCATATTTCAAGACCCAATTTTATCCAACGCACCATCGAATGTAGCGACTGTGTTGTCCATAGCTGCAATATCCCAAAGCTTCACCCTGCCACACCAACAAGTCAGCGACATTCCCGCATTCCAGGAGCTTAGTGTACGCACGTGAGGTCCCAACTGCACGTGGCCAGCTGCGTCTTCTCAATCAATGAAGAGCTGACGCCCGTAACAACATCGTCATGTCCCCATCCCGCCACGGCGCCCTCCTCTTCGCTGCTCCCAGTGCTGAGCGGCACAAATGCGAATGTCACGTCCGTCGACAACTTAGCTAGACGCACATCGCCATCATCGCAGCCCAGCGCCAATACGTCGCCGTCCGCGCCGCACCAGGCCAGTGACGCCACGCCCGTCTCCAGCTGCAGCTCGCACAGCCGCTCGTTCGAAACCGCGTCCAGCAGCGCCACGCCGCCGCTCCAGGCGTTGCCCTCAAGCTGCGATTGTGCCACGGCGAGCAGAGGCAGCTCCGGCTCCTCCGCGTCCTCGTCTTCATCCGAAAACAGCACGTTGGGCAGTGAGCAGGCGGCCACGGCGTCCACCTGCGCGGCCGACGAGAAGGCAGGATGCTGAGGCGCCATGGTGAATGTTGATCAATGGCTCGGAGCTATTTTCGGGACCCGAAAATAAGATGATTTGTCGTGTGGCAGACACCATGTTGAAGTGAAAAGGCAACAATGGCTGTCCCGTTAGGACTAAAGAGCTTTTCTTCTCCCTTCTCTCCTAGTTGTCTCTGACTGGGACCTACCAATTGCTAGGTGGTTAAACGCGACAGTTGGAAGCTTTTTCCTTCCATCGTCCTCGTCCCAAGCTCTCAGCAACTTTTTCACTTCGTGTCAATTCGCCATTTTGCAACACGCAGCCTACAACCAACACCAGTGCAAGAAACTCAAGAAAACTAGCCTATAAACATGGTGCGAATGCCCACCGATATGCCCAAGAGCCACATCTCCAAAGAGCACAGTGCCAAGGAGGCGGCGTCCGAAACTGTGGACGAGATGCTGTCCGAGGCGGAGCAAATGCGTCGCCGCAATGACCTGGGCGACCGCGGCCGTCGCACGCTTGAGCAGCTCCAAGAAGACGCTCGGAACCTCGGCGAGTATGCGCGAGAAAAGATGGACCACATGAACGAGGTGATGCGCGAAGCGGCGGACTCAGCAAAGAAGTCTACTGGCCTTGCGGGCTCCGATCCCGTGCCGACCGACGCTATTAGCGACACCGTCATGGATTCGCTCAAGACGGCGAGCGAGAAGCTCAGCGCTGAGATCACCGACCTTGGTGAACGTGTCGAGAGTGTCAAGACTCGTGTCGCCCAGTCGGTGCAAGCTGCCGGTGGGAAAACCAAGGACACATGGCACCAGAGCGCCGAGGCTGCGAAGAACGTGGGCGAGCGCGAGTATTGTATGCCTCTGCCAACGAACCGCATCTGCGCTCGACACGTTGCGTTCTTCGCTATCCCTTTATTGGCACTGTTCCTGCTGATGATGCTGCGTCGCCGTTACCCGAAGAAGTGGAAAGCCAGTGTGAACAAGATGAAGCAGCCGCGCATGATGTTGGCGCGTGAGATGCCGTCCAACGATAAGCTCAAGTCGCAAATGGAAGGGACTGCTGATAGCCTCGAGGAGAAGATTGAGTACGGCAAGCAGCGTGGCGGCGCCAAGATGGAAGAAGTTCGCGGCAATTACGGGCAGCCGGAGAACAAGAAGGACCAGTAGGCTCGGACGTTGAGAGGGGACTGCGCATAGCTTTCAAGTAGCTTTCTCCATTTATGAGCGCAGTTTGATAATCGTACCTGCATACATTTTGCTTTGCAGACAATTTGAGACTAGGAAGACAGCGTTATGTTGCGTTTAGTGGGTGGAAACTTATGCAACTTTCTGCCGCTTGGCAGCCTCTGTGGTGCCAGCGTCGTTCTCTCGCTTAATGGCTGCTGGGTCCTCTGCTGCTGCTGCTGCGGCGGCATTATTGTTCTCCAGCTTCTCCGCAATTTCCGGTGCGTGCTTCTTCATGAGTTGGATCAAGATCGAGTCCACACGCGCCGAGTTCTCGCGTTGCTTCTCCATCTTCTCGTACTTCTGCTTAAGCTTGAGTTGTAGCTCTACTCAATACAAGCAAAACAGTCATCAGTTCCTTGCTACACACTGCACCAATAAAAAGCGGCGCCTCACGCTCAGAGGGGATGACGGGTTCTTTCTTGTCTTCGGAGCTAAAATCCCACGCGTAGCCCTCCGTGGGGCTGAAGCGCACGCCAGCCGCCAGCCCGTGGAATGCCTTGTTCACCCGGTAGCTGCATTTTTTCTAGCGTATCCACCACACAGTACATATCAGTGAAATGGTCCTTAGCTATAGCTTTAACGTCTATTGTCCGTACGAGGCGAGAGGTGAGCATGGCGTGGATGTTTGGAGCCTGGTAGACGGTGCCGTCCAGCACGTAGTAGATGGCCAGTGGCTCCACCTGCGTGCGGCCACTGCGTCTCTGCTTGCGTATAATGAAGAGCTGCTGAGGCATCTGCTTGGCCGCGTTGGGCAGCAGCTCGTACTCGACACCGCGCAGGTTCTTGAGCTGGTCGAGTCCCAAGCGCTGCATCTTTAGACGCTCGTTGTTACACGAGCGGTCGTAGAACGGAGACAGCGCGAAGTAGTGAAGAACTGTCTGTGCATTCAGAGGGAACGACTGCAGCCACACGGTGTCGCGGAAGGACGCGTTGTAGTCGTCCACATGCGCCGCCACTTCCATCCTCGCTAGACAATTCAATACTGAACTTGCAAACGGTAATTTATGTTGCACGACGGATAAGTTGCATATACCTTACGTTGCTGATTATTTTGCAACTTACACGATTATCAAAAAGGCAAATTATGGAGGCCATACGCGTGACGTATCGGACGGCGCTGGACAGCGAACTGCGCACGTTCATGACGACGCAGCTGATCAAGTACTTGCTCTTCATCCGTGGCCAGATCCCGTGGTGCGTATCGGCCAGAAATTTGCGCCACAAGATCGTTATTTAGCGTAGAATTTGAGCCTAAAGAGATGTGTCAATGTGCTGCAGCCTTTATGACGAGCTGCTGCAGTTCGTAGATAATTATGAGCTACAGCAGCAGAAACCAGTGGGAGGAGGGAGAAGAAGAAGGTGCGAGGCTGTTGGGTCATCAGAAGGACCAACGTGGGGGCTGACTGTATGAGCTGCTGCTAGGTTGTCCATGAGTGGAGGCATCAAGAAGGCGATCAAGTGTGTGGAGGCGGCCGAATTGCTGTTCAGCGTGCAATTGGACGCAATCTTCTCGCTGAGAGTAAAGAGAGGTGGGTGGCTAGTAGACAGCATTAACGTAGCGAAGAGATTATGGCTGACTGAGCTGCAGTGGTGTTGGTGTTCGGAGCGTCGTTGATAAGTCCGCGGGAGGCCGTTGTAGTGGACTTTGACGAGACTGAGACCAAGACGGAGGATGCTGGATCTGCGAGTTCTAACATAGATTCGCCGCATACAGACCAGGAAGATATGTCACTCGAGGACTCACAGACGTCGACGCCACCGTCGCCACCGTCGCCACCGATGACGAGAGAGAAGCAGATGCGTTTGTGCGCACAGAAGCTCATGCGTGCAGTGTTCACTCATGCGGTGGAGCAATTCTCCAGGTAATTTTTAACTCATGGGATGTTTGGTAACTGGATAGAGACTGACCGCTCATTTTGTTGTGTTGTTTTGCGTAGTGCGTTATCGGCAACAAAGCTGCATGTTGCGGTGCTAGCAGAGCGTCAGTCTACACGTATCCCAGGGTTCGTTCCGAAACAACAGTTCAAGCTTCGACTTCCAAAAGATAAGCGTGGCGCCCGGGCACACTATATCGTGATATGCGATGGAGCTGACAGTATACCGCAGCTGCAGCAACATGACGTGCAACATTCACCCTCGGAACAAGTCTCGAACGGCAGCTCAAACAACATAGAAAACGGCAGTACTGTTGCCTGTACGTTGCAATCATCCACTACAGCATTAGTGAGCGACCCGGGCTTGATGTGGTATGTGCTGGAAAAGCCCATTCCCGGCTTTTCGGAGGTAATTAACACGCTCGACGGACAGTAAGCTACAGTAGCTCCTTTGATCACATACGTATGTGCATACCACTGAGAGGGATCAGAACAATTCTGAAGCTGAAAGAGAATGCTCCGACATGTGACTTGAAGACGAGAAAGTCTCCAAAAATACTCCCAGGACGCCTTGATATATGACTCACCTCTTCCTACTGGCTTGTGGTGCCGCTGATGAGGACGAAGGAAGGAGAGCAGAGTGGCAATAGCATCAAGGGTTAGCGCATTTGGTCTTTTTACGCGTTCGGAGCTAGCAAGAAATGCAGCAAGGTCTATTCCCGACGGCCTTTGCCTCGCTGGAGGAACGAATCGCGCATCTCAACTGGAGGAAAGTCTGCAACGAGCGGGAGATTCAAGGCACGCTTCGATTCAGCAAGCAGCTCCAGGAGAGGGATGAGTTCATCCGTGCCGCAAAGAGTGGGAGTAAGGCGCATCGGGAACGCATGCAGCAAGTGATCAAGGACGAGTTCGCCAAGCCGCTTCCTGTGACCCCTCAGTTCTACGAGGAACTAACTGCTCTCCAGCGTGAAGAAATGTTGAAAGCGCAGAAGGCGGCCGAGAGGCACATGACTGAGCTGCACAACATCCAGACAAAGCTCGACGCTCGTGAGGCCCAATTGACGCGGAAGAAGGAGTTTGAACGGAAGAAGAAGGAGCTGTTTGCAACTACCTAAGATATTATAATATCTATCATATTAACGGAATGTGAGTAGCTCAATGTCGAAGATGAGATTTGTGTTTGGCGGCACTAGACCCGGGAAACCTTTGCGTCCGTAGGCTTTGGCAGCAGGTACGAATAGCTTTGCACGCTCCTTCATGCACAATCTCTCCACTCCTTCATCAAGACCAGGGATCACTTGTTCAGCGCCGAGTTTGAACTTGAAAGGCTTCTCTCGGTCGCGAGATGAATCGAATTTCGTGCCATCTTGGAGCTGAAAGTAGCGGAAAGTGGTGAGGTAATAGCAATAAATGAGCACTGGCATCAAGACGTACGTAGCCCGTGTAGTGGACGACTACAGTCTGACCCTTCTTCGGATAGTTGAGACCATCGCCAGCGACGAATACTTCAACTTGGATCTCACCGTGGCGCTGCAGATATCAACGTAAGCTTACGAAGAGATCCAAAGTTCACGAGTTATTGAACGCACAACGTTGGAGATCACGAAGTCTTTCGCTTCCATCATGATGCTCGACTGAATGCTACGCTCTAGAATGAGATTGAGTCGAAAGAGCTGCCAAAGACTCCGAAAATAAACAACGACATAGTAGAAGGAAATAAAGTGCATTCACTTATAAGCCAACTGCAACATGAGCTATCATGAAGCTGCTCCTCCGTCAAAAGAGCTGCAGCACCCCATAGGTTGAGTTCTCTTCACTCTTGATTCTTTCAAGCATCCACTTCATTCCGGGTGCTCGATTTTCTTCTTCTGGGGAGGACTGGCCTTCTTCGCCGGCTTGGTGGGAGGCGAGGTTTTCGCCTTTGGCTCAGCAGCACCGCTGCCCTTGCCTCCTGGGTAGAGCAAGATGAGTGACACCTGGATGGCACCCATCGTGAGTGCGAACAGGTTGGGACAGATGACCAGTGGGTCGCCCAGCATGATGCCGTAGATGGACCAAATGGTGCCAGCCACCACGTTCATGGCTGACATGCCAAAAGGCAAGCAAGATGCGTCATTGCGACGCAGAATGCTCTTGAGCTGGAGCAGCGGCGAGGCAGCTGTGAACACCGACAGAATGTTGGCCGGGATACCCGTGAGCATCTGCGTTTCCTCGGGGGAGCGCGTGGCCACTTGGTGGGCCAGCAAGAGAATAACCAGCATGGCCGACGTCAACATCCTAGTGGGCTGCGTGCGGTCGCGCGCGTACTTGTAGAAGACCAGCACGTAGTACGAGCCCAACACAACGCCGAGAAACGAGGTGCCGCCCACCACGGGATTGCCCGTCGTCCAGCCGTACAATGTGTAGATGACGCTCTGCACAAAGTAGAAGAAGAACGGGGCGAATGAGAACTGCAACGTGCTGCGCTCGCGGCGAATAGTGGCAACGGTGGGCCTGTCATACGGACAAGGATTGAATGAGTGGGTTTGCTGCAGTGCTGCAGTATTAGAGAGAGAGGGGGACAGCAGCGCACCATGGGGAGATGGCGAACACGATGGACGAGCCCACGGCCACCACGGGCACGGACTTGGCCGCCAGGAAGTACGTCATGTAGGCGGCATTGGCCAGCGACTGCATCGACATGGTGCCTGTAGTTGCCTTTTTTTCGCTGTCGGTTTCCAGACTGCGATAGAATCCCTTTGACGTCTGCTTGAACCTGCTATAATATATACTTGAATGTGGTTGGAAAGAGCATATTACTTGTGAATTTAACCTGTTTCTTTTTATTCCTCCTGGTAGTCTCTATTGCTGAGGTTAAGTGGTCCACGTGGCCACGACCTTTTCTCCTAAGACGCTTTGACATGGCCCACCAAGTTGAAGTGAGTTTGGTAAGTACAGCGCTGGCAGAGTACACCCAACTCCGGGAACAATATCGACAGCCCTTTCAAAACAGCGTCATCATCCAGGCAAGAAACAGTATCACTACGAATGAGTAGTCATTCTCGATGCTGTAGTGGTATTATAAGTCTGAGTTAGTTCGAATCGCTTGCTTCGCCATTTTAAATACTCCGGTTGTTATGCCTCCAAGTGGCTTAACTAGTTTCTGCAAAATGTGTCATGACCTTATCGATGAGGTCTGACTGCAAATGGTGGTTGAGACCCACGTACCACGAACGAGTACGTGCTTGCAAGGCCAACAATTCCTCCGTTGGGGTCCATTGTCCCCACTCACTGCTGTTCTGCTCATTCTCCTTGGAGCTTGTTGATAACTTGTCTCCGTTCGACTTCTTGAAGTATTGATTCATCAGACGTGGGAGATCTCGTTTCCAGTCACTCACAAACAGTACAGGCGCATTCAAACGTCGAAGCACACCGTGAACGTCTTCAGGAACGCAGCGCCACGAATCAGGGTACGCCGGGTGGTAAAACACTCCAGGAGGTTGACATTGCGCTGGCAATTCCTCCACGATGGGGATTGATCCAGACGATAACGCCTCCCAGATTCGGTACTGCTCCGGGTTCTTGCCTAGCGGACAGATTGTGAACACTGACTGCTGTAATGTGGAAACATAGGCAGCTGGAGCGGCCGACAGATACCAGCGCCAAGCAGTACCCAAACGCTTATCTACAGCTTGTAGAACCTTGAACAACATGTCGTTGTGTTCGACAACACAGCGCCGAGAGTTGGCTCGAGTAGCGCGTTCTAAATCCCCACATACTTGCAGTGCAGCCATCATAGCTTGCACTCGCGTAGGCTTCTCCATAGTCCAGCTCACCATGAGATTTAACAGAAATTTACGTCCAATACCAGTCGCAAGAGGAGGCGGTGGATTGAGGTGATGCGCGTTCAACGGGAAGCCATGCTCGAAGCTGGGCCCCAGAGGCAGCGATGCGAATCGTTTACCGTCCACGAGAGCGCAGTCGCCGTACGGAATCAACCCGAACTTGATGGCTGCGTTGTCCAAGAAGCGCTCAGGGTTGGGATTGTTGCAGCTTTCCTTCGACAACGTGAGGAACCCGACACGAGGCTCAGATGGAAGGGCGTCGTTCTCGAAGAAGCGGTTAATACAATCGAGTGACTGTGCGGACACCAAGAGATTGCTCTTAGCTGGCAAACTTCGTAGCTCCTGTGCGTTATGAATCATGCGAAATTCTAGATTCAGAGCGTCTACTCTACGAGTCCAAGGTTCGCCGGCAGGTGTCTCCACACGCGGGTCGAAGTAAGGTCCGAGAAGACTATGCCACAAGTGCGGGAACAGCGTGATCTCGTCCACAGGACGAGCCTTGACAAAACCAGAAGTTACGATCGCAGTCGCATCTCTGTCGCCATCACCCGACGAGCTCGACGCCGTCCAGGATTTGGACAGGGGCTCCACAATGGGGACCATTTGATCCAGTTTCAGCTCCAGCACGTGGTTGTAGTCGAAGGGCACCACATACACCACAGTCTGCTGGGTCTCCACTTCTCCATGTTGCTTCTTACTCTCAGAATATCGTTCAACTACTGGATCCAACGTCCGAAATTCCGTGTACTCCGCCATAGCGTCGCGAAATTTGCAAGTGTTGATGATATCTACCGGCACTTTGTGCGTATCCTGGAACCGTCTTTTCCCAGTGTTCTCCAGCGAGTACCATTCGTACGGCTGCTCCATGTACGATCCAGTACGCAGTTTGAGCACAATCGTAGTGGTGATAACATTAGCCAGCGCCATGAGCAGAGTGAGAATTGCCGAGCGACGCGCAAGTTGCTTCCATTTGAAGACGTGGACGTCGCTCTCTTCCTCGTCGTCTTCTGTGCCTGTACGTGCTGGCTTGGTCTTGGGTTTTTCTGCTTCCTCGACCTCTTTGACACTCTCCACTGTCGCTGTGGAGTGCCGTCTCGTGATCAGCTCCGGCACGTCTTCCGACATCCTGCGATCTCTTGCGGTGGACGCGCAGTCCGTTGCATCGTCCTGGTCTAGTAGACTGTAGTGTCGACCACGTCTCGATCTAGCCGCCCGCTCATGGTGACAGGCCCACCAACCCAGCATGGCAATGACCTGGAGTATCACACCTGTGGCCCAGATCCACAGCAGCAGCGCCACAGATGGGTACATGTGCAGCGCATTGGGCATGGTTGCAACGTGTGTAGAGGCTCTAATAAGTCGGTGGTAATGTAGTGATATTGCCTTGCAATGGTCGGACGATAGTACGCGATGGAAGTTGAGCGCGCGGCGACGGTGAGTGCCTCGTGGAAGAGCTACAGTAATGCTCGAAAGAAGCAGTGACAGGATAGGCGTTGCACTTCTTGGCATACTATTGCCGAGTGTGCACACGTCGCAGACAATCCGATTCGGAAGGGACTTTAGCCAATTAGAAAATGGATACATCTGAATGTGTCCAACGACCCAAATGGAGACCGTCAATCAAGGCAGTTGGACACCTTGCTTGCATTGAGGAAGACAGGTTTCTGCCGCTTCACGGTGTCGCGGTGATCTATTAAGTGATGGTGTCACCACTGAGGTGCTGCATGAACACGAAGAAATCAACAACTCTCTTGTATTTCACATACGCACCAAGGTTCCGTACGACCAACTATGAGCCTACTTGAAGAATCACTTGCGCTTATAGCCCTTGTGCTTGTAGTGTCCATAACCGTGTCCGTAGCCATAGCCGTGTCCATAGCCGTGGTGTCGATGACCGAAGCCGAGCAAGCCACCGAGTCCTCTGCGCTTGTACTTATAGTGGTGATGGCCGTAGCCGTGGTGGTGACCATAGCCGTGATGATGATGGTGCGCGTGGTGCACACCTGGCTGGACAACGTAGACTGGTTGAGGCGGCGGAGCTGCATACACAGGCGGAGGCGCAGCGTAAACCGGCGGCGGAGGTGCTGCGTAAGCTGGAGCAGGATGGGGATAAGCGTGCGGGGCCGGAGCCGGGTAAGCATAGCCTGGAGCGGGGGCAGGAGGGTAAGGATGCTGCTGTGGCGGCGGAGCTGCATGGGGATAAGGCGCCGGAGCTGGAGCTGCCTGGGGAGGGTACGCGGGCTGCGCGACAGGAGGATGCTGATGCCTCTGGGGTGGATAACCTGGAACATGCGCTCCTTGAGGAGGATAGCCTTGCTGAGGCTGGCCGGGTGGAGGGTGTTGGTTGTGCATTGTTGCTAGGCCCTGGGTTCTTTCTTCCTTCTTCTTCTTCTTCTTGCTGCTGCACTTGTGCCGTTGGAGTCGCGCGATTTTCTGATGGGCAATGCGATCGACGACATTCAGACAATCGACTAAATTCGGGCTCAGATGGTTTAATTTCTGATTCCGACAGCTGTTTTTGATGGTGGACTTGTATTGACAGCCTCAATAATTTGCTTGTGTGGAAATCTGCTGCTGAACGCTGCCAACTTGACAGTGAAAAGGGCCGAGACTTGAGTGCAGGCAGGACAGCAATCCCTCCGATGAAGTTCTGTTGACATTAGAAGTTTTAAGTCGAAATCTCCGCTGCGGTGACGACGGGGATAGAAGCTTCGCAAGCATCGAAAGCCATCGACGTGACATCAAACACCGCATACTTAGCTTTCGCAGCGAGCTTCGAGCGTAGCGATAAGCTTAGGATGCCTGTCGCTCGGTCGGAGGTGCTGACGGAGCTGGAGTACTCTTATTCCATTCCTCGTCTGACGACGGCGCGGACGGTGCTGGCGGCTTCATCGTTGCAGACGGTTGCGGGGTTGGCGAGTTCTGCGATGAATAGTTAACTTTCCGTGTCGGCGCCGGATGCCAGGCGAATTGCGGAGAGTTGGGCGAATACAGTGAAGGAAGAGGAGGAGGGGGCGGTTCGTAGCTATACGGAGGAGGCACGTAGCGCCAATGCAGACTTGACTCAGGTGAACGTAGTGGCTCTGCGTGTCGGCGGTGGAGCAAATAGTCTGTGAGGCGGGAGAAGTCGCGCAGATCAGGGAAGTGTGGAGTCCTGAACCCGAAGTCTGAATGGTGCCAACGGTGGCCGTCTCCGTGAGATCGTGGCAAAATCATGTTTGCTGGTTAGAAACGGTGAGCGATATCATGCCTTTGAGCTAGTTGCGAACTGGTCATGAAAGACGATTCTGACAAGAGCGAAAGACCTCGGATTTCAAAACTCGGCCCAACAGACTTACACCTACGTCATTTCGGGAACCCCCAACAAGTGGGTAAACGTTGTTTACCTACGATGCGGGGTATTGAATTGAAAGTTTATTGAAGAAGTTTACAGAAGTGTAAGGGAAAACGTCAGTTTAGTAGCCTCGTTCTGGTGCCCTCACTAAGTCCTCAATATCTTTGCAACCAAGGATCCGATTGACAAATGACGGGTATCGTTGAAACGAGGAGAAACAGACTGATTTTTGGGATTGTTAAAAGCGACAATTGCCGCTGGTGCTGTAATAGCTTTATAATAATGCTTTCACTTTGATTCCGCGAATTGGTGCTCTTGCCAGTTTAGTAGCCCCCTTGACTTCATCAAAGTATGCTTCGGTTCACGAGAAAGGGTGTTATGGAGGTCACAGTCTGCCGCAGACCAATAGAAATCGTCTGTGGTGATTTGACTCGATATAATAGGCAGGCTACTAAACTGACCAGGGCTACTAAACTGAAATTTTCCCTTACTTAAGTATCCATAGCTCCTTGTGTGCGTTACAAACTGGAGATTCACCAGCCATGGTGGTGGTGATGATGATGGAATTGCGTCGGGGGCGGCATACACTCGTAATAGACGGGTGGCGGGACTTCATAGACCACTGGAAGCGGCGGCGGGGGCGGGGCAGAATACACTATTGGTGGAGGCGGCGGCGTGTACACCACAGTAGTGGGCGCAAAGAAAACCGGAGGTGGCGGTGGGCCATGATGGTGGTGTCGCGGCGATCCTGGCCAGGAAAGCATTGTTTTGTCTTGTTTGGCTGTGGTTTGGAGTGCACTTGAGCTCTTAAGAAAGTAAATTGCGTTATGAACACTTTTTATAAAGCATGGTAGCGGCTGTGGAAGATCAGTGCTCATGGGACATGCCAATATCAAGCTTAGTTTTCGGGCCCATCGTTGCTTCATCCAGTTGTCCGGTCCGTGGGGCTCTGCGACAGCATCTTGCAGCAAGGTCCGCCAGCTCGCTCGCTTCGCTTCCTTTTTTCCGATGTATGATAGGCAAATTGCGAAGATCACAACAGATTTCGCCGCTTCAGACACACGACTTCAGGACAACAGACGTAGCGCCATGTATCACGGACGCCCAGGATCACCACACGGAAGACACCCACCGCCGCCGCCAGAACCGTTTTCGCCTCCTCACCGTCATCACCATGGACCACCACCCCCAGCCTTTTACGTGGGTCCTCCTCCTCCTCCCCCGGGACCGGGCTACGGGCCTCCTCCTTGTTCGCCACCACACCGCCACCACCATCATCCTCCCCCGAGATGGTAACTGCGCCGAATTTGTTCAGCCAGGGCCGTAAAACTCGTAATACTAGTAGTATATCGCTTCTTGACGCTCGTCCAACATATAGTGTCTCCAATCTCGATGCCTTGCCCCACCAAAACCAGTAGTTTAAATACATGTACTGACGGGGTTCTAGCTAACTGGTACTTCGAAGTACAAAAGTAAGCACTGTTGTTAGGGGGGGCGCTCATTTAATTCACCCGCTGTAAGGTTAGACGTGCAAGAGCGAATTGAGAATTATTCTGAGCAGATATCGAACACGATAAATACTGCCCGATATTTATTGAGCGATATGTATACAGATACGCCACCAAATTTCGCGATAGCCAAGTAGCTATCATCACCTGATTATTTTGTGTTCAACCAGAGAACTCAGGACTCCAAAATGGTTCTTTGGCCACCACATGTATCTAAATCGATAGAGTGGATGCACTTTTCCAAGTATGGTCCATAGAATTAGCACAATACATGTAAGCTGGCCTATCCTTCACGTCGTCGACGTATCGAAATTTTAGTGACACCCGAAAAAAATTCGTAGAAGTAACTATCTACTTCCCTACCTTCAGCAGTGGGTAATCTCTCTGAGCTGTACCAGCTTGTTTGTTTCCGCACAGGTATGCCAATATATTATTTTTTCAATCTCTTGATTCGAGGAATCTACTTGTATTGCGACAGCCAACAACGTAAAGTATTCATCATCCAATCTCTTTAAGTTCTTTTTACGCTTAAAAGCGTTCCTACAATCTTTTCAACGGTACAGAACTTATTAAAGCAGTTACCAACAGGTTGTTGGGGCATAATCTGGCCCCAACGACGTGGGTAAAGTTTTTGCTGGCTCTACGTGCATATCCTGGATTCTCTCACACCGTGAGAAGCAGTATGTATGTTCTCAGAATCAATTGGCGACGGAATGATTAACGCATTGTTCATTCCGCAATTTGCTAAGACCCCGCGACTTCAGCAGCACAGAGGAAAGAGGACGATGTTCGGCCGACCGCACTCGCCCCCGCATAGCCCACCGCACCACCACCACGGTCCTCCTCCACCCCATCATAGTCTTCCACCTCCGGATCATCATGGCCCCTCTCACCACCACAGCCCTCCGCCCCCCGACCATCATCATGGACCTTCTCCTCATCACCACGGCCTGCCTCCGCCGGATCACCGCGGACCCCCGCATGGCTGGTAAGCTCGGTGCTACTTGCAGAACTCTAAGCAGAGCATAACCTAAAAAAAAAAAAGACCACAAGTGAGCGCTTGTGTCAAGCCACTTTGCCACTATATGTATAAAAATATAGATTACTTCGAAGTACTACGTAGTACTTCGAAGTATACGTGACCTGTACCTGCATACTTCATCGCCTCTCACCACTTAGCCTAGGACTGTTACCGGGGTAGTGCGCTTCACCACCAGCATGCTATTTTTTCAAAGCGGTAAATTGATGATGACTCATCGGCAGTGCACCTCTGATAATGCGCTCGACTTCAACTAGATATGCCAAGGCAAGCTCAAGAGTAAACGACACAATAACGAGGAGACTGTAACAGCAGTTCGCTAACAATTTTTCAAGCACAGCACGAACTACGCAGGGCAATACCACCGGCCAGTTTCTTCCACCACCCTAGATCTTCCTGCTACCTTTACGACACCAGCACCTGGTTCACAGCACAGACTGCGACGGAGCTGCGAGAGTCTCGGCCGAACCCGCCTACTTGAACATTTTTTTCATCTTTTTGCCCATTTTCTTGAAGCCTTTGCCCTTGTAGCCTTTGTACTTGTGGCCCTTGAACTTGTGGCCCTTGTGCTTGCCGTGCTTGTACTTGCCGTGTTTCATCTTGCCACCGGCAATCACAACGCCAGGCTGCGCCACATAGGCGGGTTGTGCGTATGCGTACCCAGGCTGCGGTGCATGGTGCCCGTGTGCGGGGTATCCGGGCTGCGGTGGATACTGTTGGGGTGGATAGCCCTGCTGAGGCGGGTAGCCTTGCTGAGGCGGGTAACCTTGCTGAGGCGGGTATCCTTGCTGCGGAGGGTAACCTTGCTGAGGGGGGTAGCCTTGTTGCTGGGGTGGGTAGCCTTGTTGCTGGGGCGGGTAGCCTTGTTGCTGGGGCGGATAGCCTTGTTGCTGGGGCGGATATCCCGGCTGCTGCGGGTATCCGTGCGGGGGCTGGCCTCCTCCAGGGTACATCGTGCTCGGGATCTTGTGGGCGAGAATTGCGAGTGACGACGATTGAGGGAGATAAAAAACCAAGTTGTACCTACGTCGGTGTGGCGCGCTGATTGGCTTAATTTTTCCGGCCTACGATTCGTGCAAAATCTCACATAAAATCGAATTTTCCAAAAGTATTGGAAAAATATTACGGACTCGATATTTTATGCATTTGACTACACCTTTGCCAGGGCAAGATGGAGCTCAAAACGATTTTTAAAAAAAATGAAGTCGAAAATTTCGATTAGGCAAAAATCACACTATAAACGGAATTCAAAGTGGGGAAAACGCAGACCAAAGTGGGTCCCTCGAGTTGGGCTCCATTTTAAGTGCCATACTGCATGTCCTCCATGCGTTCCGCGGCAGCAACATCATGCTGGCAATGCAGTGCCATCCTGTTAACGAGACACAAGTCCATACAGCCGATGCGGCACTCCGCTGTACGCTCCAGTATCTCCATTCGAGTAGCCGCGATCGCCCCACGAGGACGCACCATCACCAGCTCCTCGCGAGACAAGGCAAGGTCGGCCTTGATCTTGGCCTTGCAAACACTGAAACACCATGTACCATCAGCTCAAAAGCGTGTTCTCTCTGGGGTGCACTTGACGTTGGAGGTACGGGCTCCTCCGCGCGGGAGCAGCTCCACACGTCCTGCGTCAACGATCCGACGAGCTGTGGTCGGGGGAATGCCGTTGTGAGCGGCCACAAGCATCCAGTCGCCGCCGATGCGGTAGGAGTCGAGCAGGCGAGTTCTGGCGAACGCGGGGTGTGGGGTTCTGGACATCTTGAGGCTGGGGGAGGCTTGGGTGCTTGAGTGGAAGACAGAAGAGTGAAAGGGCAACAACGTACTGCGGGCGCACGGCAGGTGATTTTCCCGCCCAAGTCTAGCCAAGAAGCGCGCAAAAGCTTTTGTGCGCGCGCCAAGGTCCTCGCCTCACGCAAACAGGTCTGGCTTCGCGCCCCACGGAGGCTCCTCGACCCACTTTGAACTACGGAGTGCTGTTTACTCAACAGATGTGTGAAGTGGTAAATTCTAATGTAAAAGTTGAAATTGATTCCCAACATATTTTGGATTACTTCACCACCTTGAAGTGGAGTAGCACCATCTTGCCCTGGCAAAGGTGTAGAGAATTGGGTTGGTACTATTTTATTAGTACCAGAAATGGTGTATTAAATTACACCATTACCGGTCCAAACTGAGACAGCCTCCAGGCCAATGGGACACGTCGCACGGTTCTATTCGTGAAAACAATTTTGGGTAGGTCATTTTGTGTGTTAATTTGGGGAGCCTAGACCAAATGAGATTTGCTCCAAAACAAGTGGATTCCCTCTCGAATAACATATACAGCTGGAGAGTGACGAAAGGGCTTGGTAACCGTGGGCATGACTCCATGACTCGACGAATCCGTCCATAACTTCCACCATAGTGGTGATTTGGATGTAAAACGTCTCTAATTTGATAGAGGAGGATGTTGGCAAGATTGTACATGCAGTAAACACCACAGTGTGCCATGATATGGCGCGTCCGGGGCCCGCTCAGTCACTTTCTTAATCTTGCGATTTTTAAGTCAAAGTTTGTGATTATCCCTTAACCCCTTCAACCCGGTGGGCTGTATAATATGGGGAGAATCTAACGAGGGCCCTCATCAGGAGAGCCCTCACACAAAAGACGCATAGTGCGGTATGATTGTAGTGTGGTGTTGGAAATCCCACGTGAACTCTAGCTACTAATGCAGTTAGGTAGTTCCCACAACAATACGTCTACCAGAACGGTAAACGATCGTTCGGGCGGACCTGAAGACCCCAGTTCTGCCCTTGCACCGGGACAGACTGGACCTTGTAAATCGCTTATATAGGCCAACCAGTACAATACCAACACACTACTAGCACGAGCAAAGCTAGCAGGTGTTCTTACACACTTGAATCCTCGTGGTCCCAACCGTGGAAGGGTACCAGGCACGGGTAAGCCTTTTACGAGGGCACCGAGGGTTAACCTCGGCTGGAAGGATAGATAGGAGGCGACACGCACTCCTCAATCGGGCAAATAGGCACAATAAAGCCGTCCCGTAAACACCCGATACTAATCGGCCACACACACACACTTGGCCTTGCCAGATGAACCCTCGCTACGGAGCTTCGAGTCCACCGACAGGCATAACACACTCAAACAAGCTTGGCCAGACGCTTACCTTGAAGCCGGACGTCGCTCGTGTGCTTGAGTGGAAATTCTGTTCTGTATTTATGTTTGCCCCTTGGGGCCATGTCCTAATATGAAATCCTAATCAAGCATACAAATATCAAGTGAACTACGATCCGTTATGGATCACTTCGCATGCCAAGTGACTCCTCAGAGCTCAACGAGTCTTCCTGAACCATCGCCGAGCGTTCAAACAGTCGTCGTGCCTTCCCAAACGTCGATCCCAACGGCCGCCGAGTCTTCGTACCGTGGCCGTCAGTTCTTGTCCGCTGAATGCGAATGCGGCCAGTCCCATTATTAATAATAAGGACAGCCTGCCTTGAACGACATCTTGGCCATTATGGAGCACCGACGAGTCTTTGGTAGTGACCGAGTCGAGTCTCTCGCACCTCGAGGTCGCTTTCTGTCACATGACCGAGGGGTTGTAGCTTGGACAACTTGAAGGTAGTCTCGTCCTTGCTCGCTGATGGTCTAAGCGATCTCCGAGAAATCACTACACCACAGTAGACACATGAAAGGTCGTGTAGTATGAGAATGAATGGCTGTTGCCCAATAATAGTTGGTGCGAAAACTAAAGTCGACACTTATTTTGGCTTTTGCTCGACCATGAACGCACCCTCCAATGCAGCCTTCATAATAGCCCCACCTCCAGGTCTGGTATACCACTCTCACGACGAAACCGAGAAAGCTATGCACAAATGGACTAAAACCCACGGCTACAACGTATCTCGACGTCGTGTTCGACGTACAGACACTCCTGAACGGGCGATATGGGGCCGCAACTATGAATGTAATCGAGCAGGGGTACCCAAGAACACTCAGCATCTTGCTGAAGCAGACCGGGTGCGAACGAACCGTGGTTCCGAATGCCCTCAGTGCCCCATGCAAATTGCCATCCATGCAGTGCCACCTTGGGTGCATGGAAAATTATCCACACCAGCCGAAGTGGGGTGCATAACCACAAACCGTCGCAAGATATTCGGGTGCATGCTGCTCATCGCCGACGAGATGCTGCAGCAAGATTCCTCACACCAGTTGAAAACATGGGCACGCTTGTTGACGTTCAAATTGCCGCTGAAATCTCGGCGCATTCAAGCTACCATTCTTATTGTTGATCCCAATTAATTGGTTGTGGTTAAGGACATTTCCTATGCAAAAGACGCAGCCCGGCGCCATGTTTTAGCCTCACCTTCTGTAACGGGGCTACGCGGGCTGGTGGCTACACCAGGTGTGTGGGACACACAATGGGTACGCATTACCCGGAGAGTTAACAGACTCTTAGTACATAACTCGGAGAATTGACCAGACTCTCAGTACATAGGCTGAAAGCCATTCGATACGTAGTTGACTAGGTTTGACTATGCTAGATAGTTTAACGCATACATTTACACCGTAGGCGGCTTGGCCGCAATAAAGATAAATAACCACTGGGTTTTGAAGCGAAGAGTTCTTATGGTTATTAATAGCTTTTGAGCCATCGTTACTGGGCGGTTTAAGGATCCTTATTAAGGAACATAGTGACTCTTTGAGTCGTACGTCTTCCTCTGACGCTATAGCTACGGCGGCCCCGCTCCACTTGGTAGCACTTATAGTCAATCCTACACCTGAGTCTTATGTGGTGTAGCAGAACGCACAAATGCCGTCAGATGTGGCTTCCTCACACAATCCACAACAATCGACGAGTTAGATCGGCGCTTGCACGGCCTGCGCGGAGGGTAGTCCCCTCACGGTTCGGCCCTGTC